>JAWQUT010000322.1:426612-441052 GCA_033807755.1 Ellobium chinense
GGGGAGTGGAGAATTAGGACTTCGAGATTTTTGGGGTTTCTAATGGTTACTGATGCCTAATTGTAAAACAATAATTTTCTTTGTCTTAGCAAATAGTTTTCTCTTCAGCTACTGTATAGACATTACACTAGAGGCAAAACATATCTAGTCAGTGCTATTCAATGACCATTGTACTCACATAAAATGCAGTTTAAAGGTAGCGTTAGCGTTGTACTTTGATATAATCCGAGCTGAATGAAATGTGGCCGAAAAAATTGTCCTTGTCAGTGGCAGCAGGTCCGCATTATTTGCTAGACACCAGCTCCATTGGAAGAAACTTACAGGTTTTGATTAGTTTTTGCAAAATCGAGACCGGGTGTACCACTGATCGCACACGAAATAATAATTCTGTTTGCATTGAAGACAATCCATCTTTTTCAGCCTAGTATTTGAATATATAAAGATAAATATAATATGAACACACAGTATGTGTCTTGATGAAGGTTGAGAACCAATTTATAATTAATGTGACGTACAATCAACAGATGTTCATTTTTATAACCAAAGACTTGTAAATATCAATGAAAGACGTATGGGTTTTGCGATACTGGCGAAGGCTTTTCAACAGAAACTGTATCAAGCAATGGTATTCTGCCAAATAAACTTTATATGTCTGGTTCCTCTTAATAGCAACCCTGTGAGAGCAAAAAATAAAAACAGAATGCTGTAGCAGTCCGCGACATTTCAGGTTTCGTACTAGTATATTACTAAGACGCGTCTAGAGTATGTTTGTGATACATAAGAAAGACAGGCGATGATGATAAGCATTTCCACTGCCATTAACTTCATAGCCTAATGATAAGCACAGGTGTATCATACTTATTCCAATATAGATTTAAAAAAACAATTTTTGATTATTCATAAAATTTTAAATTACGAAAATTAAATAAGTTTTCGAACCGATAGCTTCTTCAATGGAGAGGTCAACAGGCATGAAATTTAAGCTCCCTAGCAAAGTTGCTCCCCCATCCAACGAAATAGTAAATTTCATATCGATTCTGAGCAGTGAAGCAAAACTGCCACAGAGGTTGCAGAAGCCCAGTTGGTTTTAAAAAAAGATAAAATGGATTATCAGAGAATAAATCTGTCCTTTGTGCAGAAATAATCGTATAACATGAAACCACACAGCAAAAGTTGTGAAAAAAAGTTGTTTAAAAAAGTTGTTGCGGGCAGAATGCGGGATACATCCCAATAACTTCAGGGGATTGCATTTGCGCTTGCCTAGAGTCTGCAAAAGGAGGCCAGGCCAAATTTTTAAACCCTTTTCATCTAAATGAAAATTGTGAAAAATTTAAATGAAGGAAGCCTACTGTAAACAGGACATAATTTTAGCACAGTGATGGCACCAGAACTGTGAACTAGCCTTGACCATCTCGGAATGTTCCTGTGGTTCGAAGAGAAAATAATATTAAATAGCTAAAAGAGGCTTATACAATTTGGCTCCTGCAATCTGAAAGTGCTTTAAACATAGCTTTCATATAATAATTGTGTGCGCTTTTTCTTTAAAAAAACAACAACACTAACAAAACTCGTAGAGCAGTAATTAAATGTAGACCTGGGCTAAGACTCGATTTTTTATTTACCGGATAAAAGACTGTGCCCATTTCTAAATATCCTGTAAACCGGTTCTATTAATTGATTTTCAAGTAAAGTAGTCTCCTTAACTCGTATTAAGAATCGGTTCCAAGGGAAGAACCGGGATAGCATGTAAAATTTAATACACTATTAACACATATCCCTAGGTTATCTCCGGCTTTGCATTTTCTGAAAGATTAGAATGTGACTCATTCATCTGTTTGCTGTAATGCTGATGTCTACTTTGGACTGATATGGGCCTATTTTGTAAATCAAAAAGCTGATATTGGCCTATAATTGTTGTTAGACTATGCGATTTCTAGCAAGGGAGAGGGAGATTAAAACTGAAATGTAGGCTGTGAAAACTGGAATAGGTTGAAAACAGAGTTCGAAAATTGTTTCCACATGCAAAATTACTGAGAGAACCGCTTTGGTGATCCGGATATTAAACTCATAATCCGAATAGCCAGTTTCTGATCCGTATCCTGTTACGCCCAGGCCCACCATATTCCCAATAATGACCACATAATTCCCAATAATGACCACATATTACTTCAGCAAATTCGTTTATCAATACTGATGTCGTTATCTATTCATTTACATATCGTATTATATATATATCCAAATCTATTTATCTATGTGTGTGTGTATACGTGTGTGTCAGTGTGTGCGGTGTGTGTATGTGTGTGTGTGTGTGTGTGTGTGTGTGTGTGTGTGTGTGTGTGTGTGTGTATGTGTGTGTGGGTGGGTGGGTGTGTGCGCACGCACGCGCAGGCGCACTCGCATGAATTGAAACGAGAACTGTGAATTGCATATTATGTGATACACCATATTTTGTGCTCTAGTGCCATATGCACAGAAAGTCAGTACAGGTGTTTGCGCCATTCTTAACGCAAGGTACTCTCAACACGTTCTTTGAAAGTAGAGCCCGTGGTGCCCTTCGCACCAGTTACAAGCTCAGCCCCAACTGCTTGACTGGGGTTAAGTGTCGAAATATCAAGGGAGAGAAGTCACTCCAAGAGTGGTTGTTGTCTCTCTGGGGCGTCTCATACATTATTAACCCCTTCACGCTTTTCACCTATTCATTAATTAAACGTCAGCAGATGCAGCACCATTAAATCTTTTCAAGCACACAATAACAAAAGGTTATTTCTTAATTTCGTTTGCGCAAAACAGTCTGAGCCATAATATTTAAAATCATTAACTCCTCCACGTTTTTTTTGGTGTATGTGTGTGTGTGTGTGTGTGTGTGTGTGTGTGTGTGTGTGTGTGTGTGTGCGCGCGCGCGTGCGCGCTACAGTCTTGGATTGCTCGAGGAAAGAAAAACCAACCAGGTCCACAAGAAGAAGGGAAAAAAAGGGAAGAGAAAAATGACAGTACTTCAGCGAAATCCATTATTGGTTTGAGAGGATCAGGTTACCTTTTCTTTGTTTCTGCCGCTGCTCGTCAGATGGCGCATTTCGTCTCCCTGGGACTCGCAGGTCGGTGGTGGTTGAGCATGCGCAGGGATGGTCTCGATGCGCGGAGACAAATTTTCATCAAAGTCGTCGTCATCATTATCATCCATATTGTTAGTTTTGTCGTCCTTACCATATTTGAACTGAGTTCACAAACAGATGGATTCAATCAGTACTAGGTTTCATGCACATCGTCCCACAAAAGCATGAGGTTCCAATAGTTCAACTGCAACGTGTCAGTGGTGATAGGCACAATGATTTGATAGAATAAACTTTGATAGTTAGCAATATCAGATTATTTAAGGTTATTTGCTATACCTATGATAATGATTTTATTTGTTATTGTTATCAGGCGTTTTTTGTTAATCTAATTTTATCCGTTTTTTGATTTGTAAGAGAGCTCTCAAAGTAACAATCCCACTTGAACAGAATTTGGTGAAGATGTTGGGTTGATCTAGAAAAGAAACTATGTAAAAAAAGGCGCAGATCTGGGAATTTTGACAAGGATTTCTTAACACGTCAAAAGCGATCATTCTCATTATAAGTGTCTCCCCAACTTACTATTGTTCCTGGGGAGTAGTGAGGGAGGAAGGTGGCTGTGCAAACTTCTGAGTTAGCCTGAGGTTTTACAAGACAGGAGTGACGGCCCCTCAGAGATCACATGAGCCCTAAAGCCAGAATTCTCTTTAGTCGCGTGAGCGAAATTATTATTATTTTTAAAAACATTTTCCATCTTGGCCTTTCACCCTTGCAGTCTTCTTTTCTGATTTTCAATACAAACAAACATGGCACGTGCTTTTCAGTCGATTGCAGCACTCATCTTGAAAGGATTCCATATGCATCTCCTGGCATTTTCAAGGGATTCCTTGAAAAGAAACGGGCTTTCATCATGGAGAGAATTTTTATTTATTGATTACAAACACTATGCATACTGTTGACCACTTCTGCTGTATCTGGACGACATATTATCTACTTTTCAGTACAGCGCCATGAACTTCATATAATGGAAATCTTCTCCAGGAGAAAGGCCAAAATGTAGTAAAGCGAAGGTTAACACATTGCACGGATGAGTGTTTTTTTTGGGACAAGATTTGAAATAGAGTGTAATAATAATAATAATAAATATGAACAGTAAGTAATACAGACAAACAGACAGACAGACTGACAGACAGACAGTCAGACAAACAGACAAACAGACAGACAGATCAAAATGAACAAGGTTTAAGAAAAACACATGATCAGTTCTCCCCCCAACCAACCTCCCACCCCAGGGAGGATGGGGGAGGGGGGTCTAGGGACGGACCAAGAATCGATGACTGAATCGTATATAAATAAAATTCATGTCTAGATAGACTACGATACATATAGTGTACTATAATCGAGACTCACATATTGAGATAACGTAAAACTGCTAAGAAAACACGATTATGATATCACAGACAGAATCTCCTACTATTCTGTGGAAGTGAGCGGATTCTTAAAGCCTTAGAAGGTCGGTATGATTTTACAGCGTGGTATTGCCTCATACAAAGGGAGGATGAATAGCAAAAAAGTGACTTTTGACAAAAGCATGCCAAAATGTTGTTCCCATCTTAAGCAGAAAGGTTAAACGTTAAGAAGCTGAAAATTTTGATGGTATTTGCAGCAGGTGAGCAGATTCTTAAAGGAGGATCAACTTCCTTGCATCATACAAAAGAAGATGAATGACACAGAGGTGGATGTCATATCTAGGCATGCCAACAAAATGATTTATGTCTTCAGGAAAGAGTAAAACTTCTAATGGATAGAAAATAAGGATGGCATCTGCAATTCCTCTGTACTCTAAAATTACTAAATGAGTAGATTTCACAGAGAAACGCAAAATGTTCCCTCATCAGAGTATTGGTATTTTATTAGGCAGTTGGATAATACAGGAAATGAGCCGGTTCTTAAGTGTTATCGACTTTCAATAGGTTACAGACCTGTCATGGGATTGGATCCTTTTTTCCTATATGGGCTATATTAACATTTGAGCTGCCCTCTGAACCCAAAGATTTAGCTTTCACCCAGACCCATACCAGATTGAAGCTCATTATGTGGCCCAAATTTTAAGACTTACCCAACCTTGGCAAGCCCGTTGAAATTTTGAGCTTGGTTGCTATGTAAACAGAGCCTATAGTTTTCACTGGTCAACGCCAAACCCCTCCTCTTCCGCCTGAGCACACCCTTAACCTGGCAGTTCCAGCCCAGGGCTAAATAGTGCCTGGCAAAATAAAGTAAAATGGACACAGTTTCACATGATAACAAAATTTCCCCTGGAGCCCTTATTACTGGAAGGAGGGCATGCCAAGAAAAGGAAAAGGGGAGATGAAATATAGCCCCTAAGTTGTAGGACCCAAAAGTGAAAGTAGACTTACAGGCCTGTAACCAATAGCGAATGGTTGCTTCAAGGAGGGGAGGCAAACAACTGAATTTCTCATCTAGACAAGGCCCCAAAAGAGTCGCTTATCTGTTTAAAAGTTAAGGAAAAATACAATGTTGGGAAATAAGAAAATCAAATGGCTACTGCATGAATCTATGTAGAAACCAGCAGTTTCTTGCAGTAGCTGACTTTAAGACATGCCGTTTCCCATTCCAAGCAATGTTGCCTCTCGCAGAAAGTTTACCTTACAATAGGATAACTTGGCTCTTAGTAGGTTGTTGGGATCACCTATGGGTATAATCGTGACTGATAAAATGCCAGTTTTTCCTTTTAAACAAAAAAAACGGACTGTTTCCACATTTGTTTCTAATGACAATATTTTGGGCCAGAACACCACTCAATTCTTATATACTTACATGCTCTTAATTCTTATTTACTGACATCTAACACATTTGAAACCTATACCTTGATGTGGTCTCACGCCAGTGTGTGTCTACTTTCAATCTGTACGTTCAGGGTACCATTTTATCGTAGACCTATTTTTTCGCCTTCCTCTTTCCCTCTTTCCACATTGCCAGGACCCTCATTTAAAGGTTCAAGGGGGCAAATAATGACGTGATGTGAAAATATGACCATTATAAATTTAAGAATTTTTGCAATTTTTTCTATTTGGGGGGAAGGGGGAGGCTTAAAAGCTTATTTGCCCTCATTTATGTCTAGAAAAATGGTAGACTCAACTGCATTTACAGGTTTTTAACCATTGTAATTTCCTTCGATAGCTTGTGTTTTAAAACAGAAATATATATATGTAATAAGTTATCATTAATAAGTTAATCCCTGTTGTTGTCGCAGAGTACTATAGACCTATTTCTCTTGATGAATATTTATGTTGTTGTTATTGTTGTTGATGGTGTTGATGTTGTGCGATTCTAGACTGAATTTGAATTAGATCTAATGTTGTTTATACGACTACTTCCCATGCTTTTTTGCAATTATATTAAAGCAGTTTATCTTCATATTAAAAAACAAAAATGAGAAGAATTGTATTCAGATGATAGGAACCCAAACAGTAGATAGCGTAAATTGTAAAAAATCCCCTTCTCCAGCCTGTTATTAGCGGAAACAAATTTTCGAGAGACTTACATAATCATCAAAGTTCGTAGAGTAATGTAAAGTAAAACCACTCTCGCTGTAGGTAAAAGCACACACTCCATATCTAGACATACCAGAACATTTTTTTTCATTTTTTATACAACATTCCAGAAAACAGAAATTTATCGGCATCTACTATTGCAGATCAAAAGCAGATCATGAAATCTTTCAAACGTTTGCCAGTTCCATACTCTATGGAAAAAGGATTGACAAATAACCTGAAGCCCATATTCATTGTCACGCTTGACGGGGTCATCTCCCCTTTGGTTTCGATATCTGGTCCTTAATATTAAATGCAATACCACGAATGATACGAACTATATGGCGTTATTTAGGATGGTCGGTATACTTATATTGTCTTTAAAAATTGTTGCAACTACTAATGCAGCCTATACATACATTCTATAATTGAAAAAAGCCTTATAGCCTCCATTAAAAGAACCCCCACCAAGGCCATGACGTTATGTGAGCAGATCTAACTGCAATACAACTTTCGTAAATCAATCAGACGATTGAAACAACACTGGGAATCAACAGTAACGTATTGTTTTATACTTCAAACGAATATTTTTGCATCTCAGACATAAGATTTGTGAAGCAGCATACGAAATGAAGCATAGTGTGCCTACTATACAATGATTATGACATGAATGAATGAAGGCTTTACACTAACGCGTTCATAATCTCCCTCTTGTCTGTGCAGTCGCACATTCGAGTATGGGGCGGGATTCCGGCTAACGTAGCAACGGTGATAATTGGATATTTTGGGAATAGACTGCTTCCTAGTTCCAACGTTGGTGTCTGAATACTACCTAGAGTCTACATCAGCAATAGGCCTACTCTGTATATAATGAACCGAAAGTTCACACACTTTGGCCGTACATTATAAGGCTGGACGCTTTTGACACAGAACACACATTCATTCATGTCATAATCATTGTGTAGTAGGCACACTATGCTTCATTTCGTATGCTGATTCACAACTCTTATGTCTGAGATGCAAAAATATTCGTTTGAAGTATAAAACAATACGTTACTGTTGATTCCCAGTGTTGTTTCAATCGTCTGATTGATTTACGAAAGTTGTATTCCAGTTAGATCTGCTCACATAACGTCATAATGTGTTATCTAATGAATAGATCGCAAAATTTGTGACCGGCCAAGTGTCTCCGTATACAATCCCACCTTTTTTTTAAAAAAAAGAGGTTTTCAGATTTTGCAAGCTAGCCTAAAGTGACAAATGGGAGACTATGTCAGATAACATCATGGGCCCCACTTCAACCACAGGACCACAGAGGATTTAAAGAGGCTCCTCTGTGCTTGAACCCTGGGTGAGATGCAACAGAAGCATTTCCTGAAGAAGCACTACCCCAACGCCTTAAGAAATGCGCTGCGATAAGTGCGCTATGGTGCGATATGGCATGCAAGCATTGTGGTGCGAAGCAGTGCGTGTACTTCACTTCAACAAATTCCTTACACTGCAATAAGCAGTAGTCTGCGATAAGAATATGGGGGTTTGAAATCTGTGTGTTTAAGTGCTATGTGTAAATGATGCTTACTATGCAGCATGGTGTTGTTTTGTAGACTATGCATGTCCATAAGGGTTCATGTATAGCTGCAGAGTTTAGCAGCATGTATGCCACTCACCCCATCCTCAGAGGGGAGGGGAGCACAAAATAATGTTTATTAGCTCTGCCCCCCCTCAGTGCTATGTGTAAATGATTCTTACTATGCAGCATGGTGTTGTTTTGTAGACTATGCATGTCCATAAGGGTTCATGTATAGCTGCAGAGTTTAGCAGCATGTATGCCACTCAACCCATCCTCAGAGGGGAGGGGAGCACAAAATAATGTTTATTAACTCTGCCCCCCCCTCCCCCCGTCTCCNCCCCCTCCCCCCGTCTCCTCCCCCTATCCTCCCAAGTACCGCCGGATATCTCAGCAAGTTGTCTATAATTCCACACCCAGACTGCACCAGCACAGAAATGGCGCGGATAAGGTAGTCTTTCCACCCTGTAACTAAGAAATAATGAAACGCCTATGCTCCTTTCCGCCACTGATCCCCAGCTGTCTTCCAACAAGACATATATGCATCATCTATGTATAACTGCTGCCTTTCCCGCACTCTCATTCTCGCTAAAAACCCTTCACCATACCACCACTAACGCCTTTGTGAATGGCCACTGCGTCACTTCTATGATTTTGACACTCGCTCGTTCCAGCGTAAAGTCTTCACTGTGTGGGACGTTAGGCGGCGATCAAAGATGATGGATGCGATTTCTTTGTCATCTTCTCATGTGACAGGGTAGTTACAAATCGTTTTGGAAGATAACAGATCTGAGAGGCCGTAGAAACGATGGTCTCTGCTCCCAAAGCTTCGATTTTGCGGGTTGTTCTGATGGAGTGCAGACCATTTCCGTCTTAAGAGCAGGGTCAGTGAAGAGCATTCAACGGATCATGCCGTTGAAAAGAAAGCCATGATGACGGTGGGGGTGTTTCCCACTTCACAGACAAGTAAAAAACAGAAGAATGAATTAAAAAGATGTAGCTTTAGTTTCACAATCACTGCTGAGACTTTATCGCAACTAACTATTAATCAGCCCGAGAGTTTAATGACGGTGCTGTCCAAAACAATTCCATTAGATTGTCAGTGACACAGTAATGGGAAGTTCGAATAAGAGCTAACTCTGGAGTAGAGAAGAGGAATGACGTGTATTCACAATACAAGCTTTTCGGCAGTACTATACAAAGTAAACTTAGCATTCATATTTTCTTGCTATCTCGCTCTCCCATGCACACATTATAACATACCCTAATAACTGTCCAGACGACACAGCTAATTACTTCATCACAAACTCAACCAAGTAATTACTCTTCTTAGTTATTGAGATAAACAGAGAGTGCCACGAACTGTCCATTAATTCAAGCAGTAAAGAATATACAATGTCGAAAGTCGATTAGTACAGAGAGACACACAAAAAAGTGAACCCTCCATCTCTTCAAGAACTTTTACAAACTTTGCCACAGTAAACGTCATGAGCATAATGTATTTCAATCCTGTTGTGCAGTTATGAACAGAGCAATGGTTGTAAGAAATATTAGTGATGAAATTTCGAACTGTTGCGAGATGAGCTCACACACTGTGCATTATAATACGAGAGAGGATTTACGGGTCGCATTGAATGAAATTATTTTCAGATTTGAAAGGACACGTTTACTGAAAAAGGGCACTTAGCAAATCAACATAAACGCTTTGTATCAGATCAGTCCAAATCCTTTACAGACACAGATGCTCTGTGTCGACACAGACGTGATGGGAGACTTTTGAGCAATAATGCGATTGTGTTTGTGTGAGAGGAAAGGAAAAAAAAATGGAACGCTTTTTCCTGGAACTTAATGGAACTGTGCTGTTGAAAGATTTACTGAAAAATGCACTTCCCTTTGAACTATCCTTTTTGAACGAGCATATTAGCTCAACCCTGACATGATTTTGGACATTTCAAATTTTCAACGATCTGTTCCTGCTCTGTGTGTGTGTGTTTGTTTGTGTGTGTGTGTTTTTGTGTGTGTGTGTGTGTGTGTGTGTGTATCCCTCCCTGTAATAGTATAAATCAGTTTACTAGGACATTCGAGTCGGAACCCGGAAACCCTATGAATGACCCCGACATTGTACTCATTTGGCTCATACCTTTCGGAAAGGGAGACACGATCTGCACCCAGCAAATTATTAACAAAGTACGCGGTTTGTAACACACGGTTTTCCCACTTCTTATGGAATTGAATTAATCAAGGGCTAGATTGCTTACGTTTCCCGCTGTATACGCTAAGATATGCAAATTAGGCAACAGCGATGGTGGGTGTGCTGAACACCTTGGCATGAGGAGATGGTTTTTAGCTGGCCATATTTGCAACCCTTAATGGTCAGATGTACTTGTAGCCACCTAAAAGTGATGATACTGCCATTTTTCAAAGGGTCATTCTGTTATTGACTGGAGAAGAAGTCCTGGAGAAACAAACGTTTGTTGCATCTGCTCAAAATAATTTAAGGATAATGTAGCTTTCTTTGACAAACCATGTGAGCCTATATGGTGGGCTAAGAAGAGCTGGGATGGTAATTTTTCTTAGGGTGGGGTGAACGATGGATGGGAATAGGGGATGATTGTAAGGTTGGGGTGGAAGAAGGAAAGGAAGAAGGAAGGAATGAAATCATCAATTTTGAAAAAAAATGGTGATATTTGGTGCATTTCTTGTCAACAATTAGTGCGTGTGTCAAAAGTTGATGGGAGGGAGGGGAGGGGGGAAGTAGTGGGAGAAGAACAAGAGAAAAAGGAGAAGAAAGAACGACCAAAAAAAATGTGAAAAAAAGCAAGTGTCATGTAAACTGATTCTGCAGCACGTAGATCTAGATCTAAGTTCCATACAGGTTGAATTAGGGGGTGGGTGAGTAGGGGAGCTGGGGAGGGCCACAGGGGGAGAGGAAGTTTAAGAGGCTGTCCGAATAGCCTAGATGACCCTCCTCGACTGCCATAATGTAAACATTGTGTTTCCAAATGAATACATGCCAGTACTGGCTGCTGGTTAAGGTCTTTCGAATCTACTGTTTTTTTCTTCTTTCGGCCCTATTAGCGTTTTGTGTTATTCTACAAATACCACTGTGAATTCGAGAAATTTTTTCCATGGTGGTCAAAGTACTTCTTTTGCCCGATCTTTTCAGGGCCTCAGGGGAAGAAAAAGGGAGGTCGACGCCCAAAAATTTTCACAAACCTCTTTCAAAATAGGTCACCTCAAACTCTATTTTGGTCCCCAATTTTTCATTAGGTAGGTTTTGACTGCCTTCTAATACATATATATTTTTAAATCTAGAAGGCTCAAATTGTACCTGGATGCTTTATATAGATCTGAGGTCATTTTACGTATTCTACACTGGCTGGCAGGGCCCCACAAAAAGTGGCATTTTATATATTAGCGGATTAATTGGGTTGTACACAATGAGTGATTTGCCCTTCTAATAGGTGCCAAGAACCCCAACCTGTTGCTCAAAGCAATACAAAGGCAGATGTGGTTTTGCTTTTAAAATTGGGATGTAATAACGAGTTAAACTCTTCATTTGTTTTAATAAAAAAAGAAAGATAAATGGAATATCATAATAATATAAACAATTCAAATCATCAAAAAATGATAAATGCGAATCTGGAATGAACTAGAATGAATTGTGAGGAATTATAAAAGGTGTGACTAAGACTTCGCCGAGAAAAGATACGACGTCGTGAACACAAACCTTCAGGACGTAAGTAAATATCGAGGCTTTAGTTCGCTTCACAATGATAATTATGTTCACAGGAAGACTTCAATTACTTAGTCCCTTGAGATCTGTCTTGTACTGTTAACGACACATATTAACCCAATTACGAATTTCCCCAACGATTCTCGATTAAGATTTTCGTTCACTCAACCTTTCATTTACTCACTGATGGATTATATTAAAGACTACAGGCAAGAACGCTGTAGTTTAAAAAAATCTGTTCAAAATAGTAAGTTATTGCTGACAGCTAATATCAAGCTTTTCGCCCATTCCCGCCATTTTCAGTCCGAACGATGAATGTCGGAAGATTTTGTTGGGTTCGTTGGCCTCGTGACGTCCAAAAAGACGTGTGGTATGATACAATTTGATACAGTGATTACAAGTCTTTATTTTATTACACCAAGTCATGTAAAGCCATAAATGATCGCCACTGTTGCAGAACAAGTAGTCAGGAGTGGTCTCTCGCATAAATATTTCTTGAGCGTTTTGGCCCATTTTCTAGCAACTCGGGCAGAAAGTCCTCCATTCACTTTCCTTCATTTTGAGGAAGATGTTAAGCGCTCAGTCGCTTGAGCTGTCTATGCAACCTACCACAAATGTTTCCTGCAATATAATGAACTAACCTAGTTTGGCATAGAACTGCTGTATCTGCAAATGCTATTAATAAACCATGGTTATCAAAACAAATAAGCTGATAGACAAACGAAACGAATCATGCAGGAGCTTCTTGTGCATGATCAAGGGTTCAAAGCGAAGGAGAAAGAAGGAAGGGAAGGAAAGAAGACACATCACGCTGTGGGGAACACCTCGATTTTTTTTTTAAAATCACGATTACTAATCATTCCAAATACTAGTATTGGAGTTATAATAGATTAGCATAAAGATATTAGACTGTTCTGGGCATATCCTTTTCTTGGGGGCAGAGGAATTTGGAGGTATCCAGTGCCGCCCTGCTTCTATCTTTACTCTTAGCCTTCCTGGTATGCTAACCATACCCGTAACCCTATCCCTGAATCTGCCCCTAAGCCACTTGAGGGAGTGATCCATTATTTTGCCGGAGAATTAATTATTTGGTCTATGTTTTGTGTATGCGTTTTGAAATTATTTGCCAGGTCAATAGAATTTATGCAGCACTAGTGTCGCCGTCCTTGTGATGAAATAACTGGCATCATGTGACCAACATAGGCGTCATAGTTGGCAGTGGCGTAACTACAATATGGAGCCCCTTGCCTGTTTTTCCAAGAATTTCTCACATACTGCTTTTAGTCCGTTCTTCAGTGCCGTCGTATGCAATTTGTTTATCTTTTTCATTTTTCACTCACTCACTCACTCACTCACTCACTCACTCACTCACTCACTCACTCACTCACTCACTCACTCACTCACTCACTCACGCAAGGCATATATAAGACTGTCGCTAGTCTCCCACTCAAATTTTCAGCGAAGCAAGTTATGGCGGCTGCCACCAAGGGGAGTCACCACGGATGAGTGCTCAGGGTAACGATATCGCTCCTGATGACTTTTGCAAGCGGCTACCAGCATTTTTTGGCATTTCTGAAAGGCTAGAAGAAAGGCCTTATCTCCTCGTCAGACGTCTTTCCCCTTCCCCCTATCCTCAAAGGGCTCCCATGTTATCAACTCTGTTTGACGTTGTCTAATAGGTAGGGCCACCCTTACTCTGGGACCCCATCCCCGCTGCAGGATTCCGTGAGAGTAGTTAGTAATTTACGGTCTGATGAAGTAGTGTACACGACAGCATCCCCCCCCTCCCCCCTCCCCCCTTCCCCGAGATCAGCCATCTTGTCTAATTTATTCAAGACTGGGTACACTGTAAGCATAATTATTGCTTGGTGAAAGTATGCTTCTTATGGCTAACAGCCTGTTTGCATGCCTGAGCCATTTCAAATTTTTAATTTTTTTTATAAACTATTCGACTGAATCTTTTAAAATAGTGTATCTCTCCTTCAACACATTTATTATACTATTATAAAGTTCTCCAGGTCAAAGGAGTTATCCACAGTATCGACATGATAGAAGCAACTTAAAGTAAAGTCCGCGTATTTTGCTTTTGGTCACAAGTTTGGTTTTTTTTTGAAAATCTTTCTCTCGGCAAGCCCCAGTGTCTGGAAATTTTGCACAGAGGCATGAATGACGGTTTCCTTTGTGATTTGTTTTCATGTTCTCTAAATCTGGTGCTAGGTTTTCTAATGATAGAATTTATAAATAATCATAAATTCTCTACCTATCTACAAATAATCTTTTGCTCTTCCACCAATCAAGCGGCAATGCCCCCCCCCTCTCTCTCTCTCTCTCTCTCTCTCTCTCTCTCTCTCTCTCTCTCTCTCTTTCACATGTCCAACTAATTAGCACAATATTTAGAAGTAATTAGTAATTATTATCCTCCAGGTCTAGATCCAGCTTTTCACGCTAGGCCCTCATGTCTTCAATTCTCCACCTATAATAATAATATTCTGTACAGATGTTTCTCCGGACGCCAAATATTCTTTAAGGGGGG
>JAWQUT010000322.1:452986-472204 GCA_033807755.1 Ellobium chinense
AGAGCAGCCATTGATTTTTATAATTTTGTACTCGGTCGTCCGCTTTGGTTCTGGGCAAAATTGAAATGTGTGCCGTGCATTTTTTAAATTATTATGAAAGCGGCAACAGCAGTTGGCCTAAAGACAAATTAGCGATATTAAAACATAACAGTTAAGTTGAAATTGCCATCAGCGCAGTAATAACATCAGCAGTGTAGAATTACGAAACATGTAACGAAACACACAAATTACTTCAATTAACACTCAAAATATTCATTTGTTCCCCAGAATGCCGTACAATAAATAGTGTAATATCCCACGAGAAGAGACAGTAAATAAAATGTCTGGAATCCTTTTGAAAGGGCTTAAGCCTGTCCTGTCATAATCTTTGTGACAGCGAGACACAAAACCAAAATCCTCTCGTGGAATGTCTCTCTGGGACTGATCTCGAATCTGAGTGGAATGATGACACTATTGTCATGCAAAAAATGCAACATTTAACATCTGTAACTGTCACACCGCGGACTGAGATCTGGTGCAACCATAGTTGTTTAAGGCCCGATGTGAAGGGGTATGGTGGGGAGACTTTAGCAAAGGGGGCAAGGAGGGAACGGAATGGGGAAGGGGTAGGTGATGGAAGATCTGGGATAGAGAAAGGGTGGGGATAATGGAGTGTGCGGCCGACGTAACCCTATTATTGTGGTTTACAAAACATGAGTCTTAGCAAAAAGCCTGTGATATGAACGAGGTTGAATATTTGTCTTTTCTATTCCAATCCCGTATCCGTTTATCCTTCTATCTCCTCTTTTATGCTTTTACTTTTCTCTTTCATTCTCTTTGTATTCTTCACTTTCTCTTTTTCCTTCTCTTTCATTCTCTCACACATTGTTTTGGTTTTTTTCACTCATTGTCCCTATTTATAGGTACATTATTTGTATGCACCTTTGCATCTCGGAGATAATTAAGTACCTCTTATTTGTTGTGAAAGCATGTTGTCCTTGCCTTATGTTGTTAATGTGAGTATTCTTGTCCTAGCCAGTGATATTCACTCAGATATCGACATACTAGTAGACACGTCAAGAAAAGACAGCGAACCAGGTGAAAACAGAAGAAAATGCCCAGAAATGGAATAGAATGTTTTAAAGGTATTATTATATAACTAACTACAACAAGAACATACTGATCACGTTCAAGAGACACCGAAATACTCATAGGCAACATGCAAAGTAAATTTCATTTTCCATTATGGTGTTAGACATTTTTGCATACAGAGACTCTGACGTAAATGGATAGGAGTGGATGGTGAGTCAGTGGAATGGAAGCTTCTCACTACCGGAAGTTATCGTCGGAAGTCATGTGACCAATGAATCGATCAGGAGACGAGAAAGAGGCTGCAGCAAAGGGTCCATGTCACACCGGCACGCGCGACCGGTTCCGGCCAGCGCGCTGAAGGGCGAGAGTGGTGCCGGCTCTGGCGCCGTAAGTTGTGTATTGGTCTCAGTCACGCGCCTTCCCCGTCAATCAGCATCAGTTAAAAGGGCGGGGCTTCTCATTGCCAGATTATGGTGTTTCAAGTCAAGAATCTCACGATGTCATATCATTCTAGACATGTCCCTTCTAATATTTCTCCATCTCATTCATTTTCCTTCTTGTTTTCTTATCGTCTCCTTCCGTTCAATCCCTTCCCCCTCCTTCCCCCCCCCCCCCCCCCNCCCCAACTATAAAACTTTCGGGCCTCGAAACACAGAAAGATACAGTGCATGACGTAAAACAATGCTCTCCCAAGAACACTTTCGTCAAAAAAGTCCAAATTTTTTATTTTTTTTTATGAAAATCACCCCGGATAATACAAAACTTCATAAGACATTTTCAAGATCTTGGTCAAAAGAGTTGGTGCATTTCATTGGCTTTCACTGTATATTATTCTCAGGCACACAGTCCAAGCGAAGCATGATAAGTAACTGCTTTTGGCGTTATGTAACGTTCTCAAAGGCAACGTATAGATGCGTCTTATCTGACTGCACGAGCCCATCGAAGCCCACCAGGTTAGACACGCGCAAATATTTTTACTATATCCTACTACTAACGACTTTCTGCTCTCAGCTCACTCCTAATTTTCGTTGCCCATTCCCACTCACAAATATTTCAGATGAGCATCACAGACACACAAGGGACTGTGTTTGAACTGGGGTTGACAAGTAAACTTTTGGACCACCGGCTCTAGTTTGAACCCACCCCCATGAAAACCCAGTTGGGACCTCACACTACATCAGGGGAGGCAGGGTTACCTATTTGCATGCCCTATCTCTTCCTGACCTCTGACCCCAAATAGTGCAGCTGTAATTTAATCTATACTGGTCATGAAAGCAACAAATGCCTTAGGACAGGCAAAAGCTCTGTGTACTGGGTTCCTGGCCGCAAGGAAAAAAATATTTCAAAATTTATTCGACAGGACAAACAGTCCAACCCAGTCCATCTGACCTCATTTGCGCGTGTGTAACCACCAAGACCTTCCTATTCAGACATCCTTCTTTCCGACTCAAAATGGTGGCAATAGGAGAACTTGATTTCAGTTGTCAGCAATAGCAGTTTACTTTTCCCTTTGTTTTTTTAAACATTATCAGCCTCTAAGGCAAGGGTCACAGTATTTCATTCAGACCATCAGTGAGAGGTTGAGTTAACGAAGTCTTGATCGATAATCGTTGGCGTTATGTTTTCAATGATTAATTAATCTCGTGGCAGCAACAAGACATATCTTAAAGAACTTCTTGGCAAGTACCGTCCGAATATATGAACCAAACTAAATTCACGATACTTACGTCTAGTAGTAGATCTTTGCTCATGACGTTGTTCTATTTCTCTGCGAAAACTCAATAAAAAATGTGTGGTATTTTTATTTTTTTTTACATGCTTTGCGTCTTTTGCTTTCTTAGTTTTGGCGCACACCCAGACGGCACCGGAAACAGTCTTCAGCAACAGAAAAATCATCTGCAATCTCCTTGTTTGGAAATCAGGTAATTGAAGGAGTTTGTTGCTACCTTTGGATGTTTTAAATCACGGAAATCTGGGCCTTCTGCTTCTCTGTGCATTCTAAAGTGGATAGATTGATTCCCTGGGGAAAAGTATTCTAGGGAGAATTCACGAGCATATTACGAGAGGCAAGATGCATCTCCATTTTATTACTTTTAAATACTTTTAAACCTATGATTACATTAAACCTACCCATTATAAGCCGTTCAACAATATACGGTTCACTTTTCTTCCTATGTCTTTATATATATACTGAGTCTCAAAAGTTCTGTCACACCCCCATAAAACATGAAATTGTAAAATATTTTTTATTAAATGTTCAAAGAGCATTGTTTTTCAATAGAAAGTGCTTCCATACGCCGGGACAGAGCAAAAACTGTGAAAACAAAATAATTTTCGTCTGTATTGAATTTGCACGTGCTGAAAGCGTGAAAATGATTATTTTGTCTTAAAATATTCACGAGAGCTTAACTCACTATTTTTGTTTACTGCATGAGTATCTATGGGCATAAACAAAACTCACTCACTATAAAGCTTAAGTCTGACGATTTGCAAGTCATTACAACACGTATTCACATCATGGCAAAATTAACCAATTCTCAACGAGATCAGGCGATTGGTATGATAATTGCCGGTACATCGTTGTCTGCTGTTGCTAGACATTTTGGTGTATGCAGAAGGACCATTCAATGCCTAAACATCCGTTTTCGGACCACTGAATCAGTACAGGACAGGCCAAGAAGTGGAAGACCACGGATGACTACTGCGAGAACTGATCGAATTATTGTGAACAGTCATGTCCAAGATCGCTTTCAGACAAGTGCCGGTACCTCAAGACAATATGGTGTATCGATTCACACCGTGCTCAGTCGCCTGCGTGAAAATGGCTTGCGTTCCTACAGACCATTACATGGCACGATTCTTACGGATGTTCACCGTCGAGACCGTCGAATATGGGCTCAAGGACATCACCAATGGCCTCAGAGACGCTGGAACACTGTCCTCTTTAGTGATGAATCTCACTATCTGCTTCTTCGAGCCGACGGAAGGGAAAGAGTCTATCGACGACGAGGTGAAAGGTTCAGCCCAGAGTGCATCCGCCAAGTGGATAGGTTTGGTGGTGGAAGTGTGATGGTATGGGGTGGAATTTCAGCTCATGGCCGAACTGATCTGGTGACTGTTCAAGGCAACCTCACAGGGCAACGCTATTGTGATGAAATTCTTCGTCCTCATGTACTGCCTTTCATGGCGCGCCACGGCGGACTTTTTCAACATGATAATGCCCGTCCCCATGTGGCCAGATATTGTCGAAACTTTCTTAACAACCATCAAGTCAATATTTTGGACGGACTTAAATCCAATAGAACATCTATGGGATTACCTTGATCGACGCATCAGGAATAACGTACGCCCCCCACAAAATCTGCAGGAACTTGAGGTAGCACTGCATCAAGAGTGGCTGAGAATCCCCCAGAGAACTACCACAACTCTGATCCGGTCCATGAATAGACGTTGTGATGCTGTGATTCAAGCCAGAGGCGGACACACGAGATATTGACTAAACATGGACACGGAAATTCTGAGGGTATGTCCAAATAAACCACTCCTTCTTTAAACCATTGAACTCAAATTGTTTTATCTTTTCGGTGCCATGTGCGTAAATAAACAGAGTATCTGTATGCCAGATGCCATGCACTAACATTTACTATGAACGAAAATATTTCACTTTATCTTTAGGTGTGACAGAACTTTTGAGACTCAGTATATTATAGATAAGATAAGATAAGATAAGATAAGATAAGAGATAAGAATGACTTTATTATCCTTAGAAAGGAAAATTGCCTTGGCTGTGGTGAGAGTAAATAATAAATAATCAAATAGTCTAAATATAGTAGTACATAACTCATTACAATACAATACTCAGACTAACTCACATTCATGCATACTGCCATACGATTCATAACTCAGGTTACAAACTAATCACAACAATAATCACTCGTTCACTTCACATGTTAGTCTCATACCCCCTCCTCCCTCCCCCACCACTTCTGGCCATTCTCACTGTGAGTTTAAAGTGCAGTGTGCCTTTTTTTTAAAAAGATCTACTGTGACGGAGAGTCCCTCATCACTCTGACTGAATGCGGCACGAAAGAATTTGTATATCTCTCTGTTTTGCAACACAGGCACAAAAGTCTGCCGCTTCGAACTGATGTTTTATATTTATTAAATAGAGGATGTTCAATATCAGAGAGAATTTTATTTACTTTGTGGATAGTCGCTTTCAAATACAGCTGATCAATAGATGGCAATGTGACATGCATTATTTTTCCAGCTTTTTTAACAATGCGATTTATTTTGTTTTTATCCCTGTTTGTGATGTTACCGGCCCTGCATGTAATCCCAAACGTAAAAATGCTTTGGAGGGTTGAAGTATAGAATAACTGAATGATTTCATTTTTGTCTGAGCCTGCGTATGAAATACATTCTTTGATTTGCTTTTTTATTAATCTCTTCAATATGATGGTGCCACGAGAGTTTATTGTCAATAGTTACGCCTAGATATTTATATTTAGTTACGATTTCCACGTCTTGGTTATTAATTGTCAGAGGGGTTATGGGACTCTTCTTCACCCGAAAGTCAATTACCATTTCCTTGGTCTTACTTAGATTCAAAAGGAGGAAATTGTCCTCACACCATTTGGTGAACTTCATAATCTGGTTAAAATATTGTTCTTCATTGTCTGATATCAGACCGATAATGGACGTATCATCTGCAAATTTTATCATTTGAATGTTATCAAAACAACTCCGACAATCATTGGTATAGGTGGTATACATAACAGGGGAGAGCACACATCCCTGGGGCGTGCCTGTATTTACAGTGATTGATGATGATTATACTTCATTTAGTTTGACATACTGTGGACGTGCAGTTAGACATTCAAGTATCCACTTCATTAAATGTTCTGATACGTTCAAATCTTTCAACTTGTTAATCATCAAGTGGGGCTGAATAGTATTGAATGCCGAGGAGAAATCTATAAACAGGATTCTGACATAATTCCTTGGTGTATCCAGATGCTTGTAAATATTTTCTAATAATAACAATATGGCAGTACTTCTAGAGTGCCGATAGGCAAACTGATGGGAATCTAGGTGGTCTTTTATTTCCAGCTTGAGATGACGTAATACAAGCTTCTCACAACATTTCATCACGATCGATGTCAACGCAACGGGTCGTAAGTCGTTTTTGGAGGTTACTTTAGCTTTTTTGGGGACAGGGATGATTTGAGAGGTTTTCCAAATCGTGGGTATGTAACTTTGAGTAAAAGAGATATTAAAGGGAGTTGAAAAAATTGGTGCCAGTTGGTCTGCACATAATTTTAGAACTTTACCACTGATTTTGTCTGGTCCTGAAGCTTTACTAGAATTGATCTGTTTGAATAATTGTCTTACTTCACGTTCTGTTGACAGACTGGTTATATCAACACAAGAAGAATCATGTCTCAGTTTTATATGTTCATACGTAAAGTCATAAGTATCAAATCTTGCATAGAATTCATTTAGTTCACTAGCATACTGGCTTTCATTCGTGACATTCACACATGCACGCGCCGACTCATATCCAGTGACTTTATTCAGTCCTGACCAACAATCTTTGGAGATATTACTTTTAAATGCTTTTTCAATTTTTTCCCTTGAAATCAAGTTTACATACTTTTATTTTTGCTGTGACACATTTTTTTGCTTTTGAATAGTTAACTTGGTCGTGACTCTTGAAAGCTTTATTTTTGGCAACCAGCATAGCTTTCAATTCTTTTGACACCCGAGGTTTGTTATTAGAATAAATAGTAACTTTTTTCCTGGGCGAGACAACGTCATGATAAAAAAGAATATATTATTATTATGCATTGACTGTCTCTGTGAGTTCGTGGGCGAAGATATAAAGTCCGGTTTGAAGACAACAAATGAAGGAGCATGCCTTAATTACAAATAAAATAGAGGAGATGACGGACGGTAAGGTATACTAACTCCAGCTTGCAGACACCTGTCCGAGGACAGCCGGATTGAAGTGTCGCATGTTGCATTCTATCCTTCAAGACGGACGACCCGATGACCGGAAATGACTAATAGCTGTAGGCGGGACATAAAATCGCAAAATCTAAAATGTCAAAATATACATTAAATCCTATTTTTTTTAATTCCAGCGCACTCGAAAACCCCCGGGTGCGAAGGATTTGTGATTTTTAACGTATTTTTTAAAAAAATATATATTTTTTTTTTACACACACACTAAAAGCCTTTTTCCCCCATGTGTAGGTTACTGTCACTGTTGCATAAGGTCTGTCTTCATTCCAACTCTTTCGTGAACATTGCAAAGTTCTGTTCTGCTTTTTAAATTTTTCCGAAAAGTTAATAAATTTTTATTGTACACATTTACCTGAAACAATGGCTTTGTTTCCACCATCAAAAGAAGAAGCATTAATTAACGCAGTGGAATCTCGACCTACATTGTATGATAAAGCTGATAGGAACTATAGCAACAGAGATGTTGTTGGAAAGCTGTGGTTGGAAGTAGCGGAGGAAATTGAATCTGAAGATAAGCACAATAATTATAGAGTTTAATTGTTTTCGTTGTTATTGTTATTGTTGCTTGCTCATTATGAAGGCAGCAAATGGCGGACGCAGTATACTTATATTTTTGTATCCTTCAACTGTCTTCATTTTACAGACAACAGGCGGCTAGCGGACGGATCCAGTATATCTTCGCCCTAAGGTGGTGCACGAGTCAACGAAAACGTTCCAGTTGGTAGCGTCAAAACAACCCTGTAAGGCCAAAATAGCGTCGTCTGTCCACGTGTTGACATACTTGGTGACGGGTTTTTCCCTTTTGTATTTGGGTGTATATTTGGGTGTTAGGCGAATGTTGTTATGATCGCTCTCACCAAGTTGGGGGAGAGCTGTACATGTGTAGGGCCTCTCAATATTGCTGTAACACATGTCAAGTGTTCGATTTAGGCGTGTCAGGCAGGTAACGTGTTGGTGATAATGAGGCAGTATGTCGTCTAAGGGCCGAGACAGAGTAGACCCACACTCACAATTCACACTACTTCCACATTTTATGTGGTTGAACCGTGAAACGAATGTGATGTGAAATCTCAAGCAGAGTGAGTTCACAAGCCGTTAACAGCTCATTTCCGTTCAAGATGCTGTCAACAGCTGTCGTTGTTTCTTGTTTGAGACTCATGATGCTTTATTGGCTCAAGAGAAGGAAAGCTTACAGAAGAAGATATTGGGTCCACAGCATTTTCAAAAGAAGACTAATGTACGGAGAATGCCACCACCTTCTTGAAGAAGTGCTGAGAGACACAAAAAATGCCTCAGCTATTTACGAATGACGGCAGCAACTTTTAATCTGTTGCTGGAGATGACATCGCCCTTCATTGAGAAACGGCAAACTAATTCCAGGAAGCCGTTATCAGCCAAGGAACGTCTTATTATTACAATCCGGAGAGTTAAACATTTACTTTCTTATCTTCCCGGATGAACCGAGGACGAAATTTAGTGTAGCGGTAAAAATGTAATCACGGTCCGTCCGTGTGTGGAAGATGAGGAGACACCGTGAACTTTCAAACGGTTGTTTGCAGGCTGCACTCCGCTCGCTTACAACGGTTTTATAGAGTTTTTGTGCAACCGGTGAGGAAGCAGTGAGAAAGCAGTGTGAAGTTGTACGAAATGTGAGTTCACTCTGTCTCGGCCCTAAGGCACAGTTGTTGAAGTCGCCGAGTATCAAACGTAATGAGTCAGGCCCTTTCGTCTCTTGATCACTTAGGCATTCAGTGATATGATCGACTGCATGCTGTGTGTTAGCAGAGGGAGGAATGTAGACCACATTGAAATAGATGCTTGTAAATTCTCTAGGTATATAATAGGGTCTCAACTGTGCACCCAGAAGCTCAATGTTAGGTGTACACAGTGAACTGGTGACATTCACATTGTTGGGGTGACAATACTTGATGTTGATATATACACAGACTCCCCCTCCCCTGCTTTTTCCACTGTCTGATGTACGATCAGCACGAAACAGTCCGAAGCCATCAGTTTCGACGTGGGTACTGGGTATGGTGTTGTCCAGCCACGTTTCGGTGAAGCACAATAGTGAACTCTCACGATACTCGAAGAGATAGCGAGTCAAGGCACATAGTTCGTCCATCTTGTTGTTCAAAGAGCGGACGTTGCCTAAGACGATAGGTGGCAAACAACATCGCTGTCCTCTTCTCCTGGCATTCACTCTAACACCCCCTCGCCTAACTCTCTTTCGTTTCCTCAATGTCAATGGTATGAATGAGTTGCAATAGCTGACTGTTAAGTCATGTTTACTATGAGTAGGCAATATGGCGGACGTAAAGGCGGGTGGCAACAGGTCCACTGGGTTGATGTTATGAATCACTGATGTTACGTTATCACAAAGGCATAGGACATATATAATCCGTATGATGCACCGCACATTTAACTCCATATTTAGGACATCTATTGCTTTGAAGACTTGAAATAAACACCAGAAAGAACGTAATTTTACCACAACCGGGTCGCCTGCTGTGCGGCGCTCCAACCGGAAGTAAACAACAAAAAAAAAATAATATAATGTAAAATCTTTTCTTAATATATAATAATATGAGGAATAAAAACTTGGTGGCAGAGCTCGTAGACTTTCTACGTGTTTACAAAATAACAACAGAATCGTCGGTGATTTAGTGCTTACACTATGTAAGGCACAATGCTATCTAATTTTGCTCTCAGCTACGGAAACTCCCAAAACATCAGTGTTGTTTTCCATAGTTACCACCAACTTGCAAAACTAGATATTGTGCATGCGGCCCAAGCTCTAAGTACGTTTACCGTTTGTAAATATTCTTGTCTCTTTTCAATTGAATATATTTATAGATTCTATCTACATAAGAGGCACGACGAATCAACCTTCGTTTTATATTTGATTCCTAATGATTCCCCTTCGCTGTCAGCGTTTTCAATGTATCTGTGGCGGGGCGTGTTCTACTGCAGAGCATTTTAGTACCTGCTCGTTTCCTGCGGGATTCTGTCTGTCTGTCTGTCTGTCTGTCTGTCTGTCTGTCTGTCTGTCTGTCTGTCTGTCTCTGTCTGTCTGTCTGTCTGTCTGCTTGGTTTCGGAATACGTCAATCCCAGTCGTAGAATGGGTGATAGAAAATCTAGGGAAGTACGCTAGTCTATCAATTCATCACCAGATGACGAAGAAGAGGAAGATTTGTCTTGCAAAGACATTGATTATTGCCGGTGATCTGGATGGATGTGGTTTAATTCCGCCAGCGTTAACAATGTTCTCCTGTGCCTTTCTCCCATGGTTGACTGCATTGTTTCCAGTCACCCGGGGATACTTTGCTTACTGAGTGAGCTGCAAGGTTGGTTTCAGTTTGAAAATTGTGCTCAATGGAATTTCAGGGGGGTGGTTTCGAAACCCTCGTAGATGCTGTTTTTGAACAAGACCAACCGTTCCAGGTATCAAAGCTCTTTGAGTCTTGAGTGAAGTTTTCTCAGCTTTTGGATCACAGTATCGAGGCATAGTTTTAAAAGTCGTTAGAGTATTTGATAATATGCACGAAAATTCTTTTGGTATTATCATAATGGATATCCATTCTCTCATATGGATGAAGATAAATGGCAAATACATAAACAAGGTTATTTACATCTTTAGAGAAACTAACACCAATTTAGAAATGGAAACTCATGAAGGAATGTGCAGTTGTTTGGTGCAGAAAGAGAGCCGATATTTCGTAACTCATACCATTATCTCTTAAAACTTAAAGTACGTGATTTATGACAAACAACTGAACGTACCAAAAGTGTTATTTTTTTCTGTATAAATAATGGTAATAACCAAAATGAAATTTTAAAAAAAAGAAAAGAAAAACTGGTAAAAAATTGTTATTATTAAATGCCATATGAATATCGCTATGGATCGATGATCATAGAGTAACTAAACGGGACACTCGACCTAGCATCAGCATCTCCCATTGATGTCTACAGAAATCAGGTTAATAACGGAACACACACTTCAAGCGCTCGTCATTTCCACTCCAAACGGAGAGACATTGTCAGATAACTTGAAACCAATATCACATATTTTGTCACTGTTCAGGCGGTTACACCCTCCCCATCCCTACTCCCTTTGAATGAAAGGGTTTCCATATCTGACCTTTGGTCATAAACTGCAGTCGTATGTGCACCTCTTTTGAGGTAGATACCGGTACAGGCTTTCAAGATAGTGTCGTTTCCACATCCGGGTCATGACGAATGGAAAGAACTTATCGAACAGAATTTCAAATCAACATTTAGACTTACTGAAATAGTCGACGATTCTTTGAAAAAAAAATGTTGACGTACGGATTCTGCAATCGGCCCATAATATGCGAATTCGTTAAGGTTAACTCTGCCAAGCTTGAGGTTTCCACATCTAAGGAAACATTTTAGGTAAACAACCGAAAATCAGCTTTTCATACATCAGGCTTGATGGTGAGTGCTACCCTACAAAATCCGCAGAGTGGGAGTGATAGCGTGGACGGACGCAGGGACGGAGAGGGCCTAAGGTGGTCCCAAAGGGAGTAGGCCTATGATGAACTTAAGGAGAGGGAAATGTATGGTGAACTCATGTTCTATAGTAACCTTCTCTCATATTCCCTCTTTCTCCACGTTTTCTCTCTCTTTTCTTTTCCCCTTTTCTCTCTTTCTCTCTCTCTCCAGACAGTCTCTCTGTGAAATCGTTGAAACAAAGAACAGAAAATACTATTGTTTCACCCTTCTTCTCTGTCTCTCCCTCCCCCGCCGTCCGCTAAAGCGTTGCCGATGCTAATCTATATTCTTGATGATGCCATGTCTAAAACTATTCTCTCTTATCTTTGTCTAGGCGCGACCACCGAGGTTTGCTAATTTCTCGAACTGATATGAAGCTTATATGCATGGTTATATGTATTTGTGTGTGTGTATATGTATGTGTATGTGTGTGTGTGTGTGTGTGTGTGTGTGTGTGTGTGTGTGTGTGTGTGTGCGCTCGTGTGTGTAGTTAAGCACTGATTTCGTCTTGTGGGAGAGCTTGTTGATGGCCATGGGCTGAGATGAGAACCTGACGACGTGTTAGAGGGACTGAGAGGAAAGACCCACTAAAGTATCAGTTTAGAAAAAGATGTGTAACCCAAGCAGGTACCGTTCGGCCACAGAAGTCTTAGTCATAGACACAGTATCTAGATCTTTCTTTTTCGCGTACATTACTATTTCAGTGTTGTGAAATTTTATTAAGTCCGAACTAAACAGACTTAAATGGATATTCTAAAATGTATTTGATGGAACAATTCAGAGTATTTCGTTTCACATCTTACGAGATCCAGTGGGCAAATATGAGCCCTTTACCTCCGGAAGTTATGGGCGGCTATTGCAACTTGGTTAACTACGAGTTTTTCACTTTATCTCCATTATATCTTTGAATATTAAACGCAAATCCGTATCAGCATTTCTTGCAACGCAATTCAGCACTCAGGTTCTCAGAGGTACTAAGCCTTAACCGCGTAAAATTTCTGACCTCACATCTGGAGGAGAAGGCAAATCAAGCCCACGAAATTAGTATGCATAAAGGAGCACTAAAATTTATGCGACCAGCGACTGGTGTCGGTAACTTGCCAACGGGATGCATATAGACTATTTTGTTCTATCTTCATTAATTTCAAGATGTTATCAATATTGTAATCCTTCTTGAAAATGCTAGATTTTTTTAAATATTATAACAAACAAAAAAATAAACAAACAAACAAAAAAGTTTATGCTCATGCACAAGCCTCTACAGCTGATAGTATGGTCGGTTCTCAGAGTTGCAAAGCCATATCGCAGAAATAAGGCCAGAAGCCCAACTAACATTGAAGGATGCGCCGTTCAATTGAAAGAAGTGCACCACTGCGCTTTCCAAGTTTATTGCAGTGCGGTGGCTATTGGTTACAGACCTGTAATGGGATTGGACCCTTTTTTCCTCTAAGGGCTATCTTAACATTTTGAGCTGCCTCTGAACCCAAAGTTTTAAATTTCACCCAGACCCATACCAGATTGAAGCTCATTATGTTGCCCAAATTTTAAGACTGACCCAACCCTAACAAGCCCATTGAAATTTTGGGAGCACCACGGAACCGCGCAGTTGACGTAATCAACCGCCGCGGTAATCCTACTTCGCCGACCACGGAACCGCGCAGTTGTTTCTTTTGTTCCTTTTTAAGTCAGGTATCGATATGATGCTATATCATTTCGATACTTTTCGTCCTGATTTTAGGTCAAACTTTTAAGATAGTGTATGAGAACACATCAGATACCTCAGACAACACGAAATAAATNCATTCAAAGCGATCTGAAATGTCAAGCTCTTAAACACAAATAACCTGCGTCTCCCCAACCCTCAACCCCAATCTCTCAGCAACGTCTGCCACAAACCCCAAATTCAAATGTTTCCAGCTTAGAGCAAGCAGGATACATTCTTCAAGAAATAGCGGGGTGGTTCAAACCAAGTCTATGACAGGAAAGTTAGTTAGATGAAAACAACAAAATATGTAAAAGATTAAAGAGGTATTTGATACTTGCTACACAAAGTATAGACATAGAGATTCCATCAGATGCTTGCTACTGAAAAGGATGAAAACCCCTGGTGCAACATGATATTCCTCCTCCCAATCGGCCAAATAACTTTTTAAAAAAAACCAACAAAACCTCAACCTCCGCGCCCCTAGGCCTAGGCTAATACAGGCAGTCTCAACGAATTTCAATAATAGGCACTATCTCATTATGTATCTCTAATCAGCTGGTGCCAACTGAACGAAAGGTAAATCCATGCAGTATAGTCGCAGTATTGTCCCAGCGGGAGCACCACGGAACCGCGCAGTTGACGTAATCAACCGCCGCGGTAATCCTACTTCGCCGACCACGGAACCGCGCAGTTGTTTCTTTTGTTCCTTTTTAAGTCAGGTATCGATATGAAGGTATATCATTTCGATACTTTTCGTCCTGATTTTAGGTCAAACTTTTAAGATAGTGTATGAGAACACATCAGATACCTCACACAACACGAAATAAATCAGTGTTTGCATGAACAGACAATGATATGACTTACAGCAGAATTCACTTTAACGTTAGGCCTCATATTAGCTCATATTAGTTTATGATTACACCTCAGACTAAAAATAACAAGACGTCTTAAGTATAAAAGCCATTATGTTTTGCCGACTCTGGATTTTAATTCAGAAATATGGACACTGGAAGTTTTACAACTTTTACTACGCGCAAAGGCACAACAGGCGTCGTGGTCGACAATTTTAAGTTTCGCAAAGACAGGAAGAACCTTAAAGCAGTGACGTGGCGATGCTGTGTCGAAAGATGCCAGTCAAGATGCTCTACAAATCTAGAAATTTCCTCCCTTATAACTCGGCCTACAAATCACAACCATGAAACGCCAGATCCCAAAGTCTTGGAGATGGATGCAGTCCGAGCTGCGTGCAAAAGACAAGCTAAGCAAGAAGTGAACTCTAGGGCAAGCAAAATCGTCTGCACGGAATCCAGGGATTTTTCCAGCATTAATATCAACGACATGCACACCCTGTCTATGACTGTCTACAGAGAAAGGATGAAGATGCGACCGAGACTGCCCAAATCAAGACAAGAAGTTTTCACAGCGATCAGCAATTATCTGACGAAAGACAGCAACCTTGAAATATTTATCAATGACGCTGATACTGAAATTGTTATGATTTCCTCCAAGGAGAATATCCAACACCTCCATTCATCGACTGAACTATTTGCTGATGGCACTTTCAAGTACTGTCCCAAGTTCTTTTTTTCAACTTTTCACCATCCATGCTCTCAAGGACAATGTATAATATGCACCGTGTGTATTCTTCCTTTTGCCAGACAAGAAAGAAAAGACGTATGTTATGATGTTTTCTCATTTCCAATCAGTTTTCCACCACCTGAACATTCCACTGCAATTTTCTGCTATTTATCTGGATTTAGAAGTTGCCTTGCACACAGCAGTGAAGAAGATATGGCCTAACATTGAGATAAAAGCACGTGCCTTCCATGTTGCCCAGGCTTGGTACAGACAAATTCAGCACCTTGGATTGACGATGGAATACAAGAATGTAAACTCAGACGTTGGGAACTGGTTAAAGCTGTTCTTTGCCCTGCCTGCCCTCCTATCTCATGAGATTGAGGATTGCTTCAGCTTTGTTTTATTCGCCTCAGCACCTGACAATGAAAACTCCACAGAGTTTGCAGACTACTTCCTGCGCAACTACCTACAGGAAAGTTCAGTGTTTCCACCACGCCTATGGGCGTATGGCGGTGAGGACTCTCGAACGACAAATGCATGTGAATGCTTTCATAGATATTTCGGAGAACATTTCACCAGTCCGTCTCCCAACATCTTTGCATTTCTGGATGCATTACAAGAAGAGCAGAAGAGAACTATCCTGAAGATGAGAGCAGCGGAGCGAAGAGTGGTCAAACGCAAGGCGATACGACAGAAAGAATCCATGCGCAAAGAACTGTTGGAAAAATATCGTTCAAATGACCTGCCTCAAAGAGACTTTCTTAGCCAGATGTGTAAAATAATGCTTCCAGTGTCTAAACTGTAAATAGAGTTATCCAGTTTTTATAATATTTTAATACAGTCTCAAACTCATAAAACACATTTTTAATGCAGCCTCCCACGGGAGAAGGTCTCAAGCCCTCAAATGCAGAGAGAAAATGTGTTGAAGTATCGAATGATATCGTTGCTAAGAATTAGAGCATATAACGATTACCTAGTTGCGCATCTCTTTGATCTGTTAACAATAGGCGGATTAAAACTGCGCGGTTCCGTGGTGTCCGAAATTTTGAGCTTGGTTGCTGTTTGTAAACAGAGCCTACATTTTTCACTGGTCAACGCCAAATCCCTTCTCTTCCGCCTGAGCACATCCTTGACCTGGCAGTTCCAGCCCAGGGCTAAATAGTGCCTGGCAAAATAAAGTAAAATGGACACAGTTTCCCATGATATCAAAATTTCCCTACTGGAGCCGTTATTACTGGCAGGGCATGCCAAAAGAGGGAAAAGGGGAGATGAAATATAAGCCCTAAGTAGTAAGACCCAATAGTGAAAGTACAATTACAGGTCTGCAACCTATTTGCAGTGACGATGACAGCTTAGGCGCTATCCGAAGCAACAAACCAACTTTTATGCGCGCACATCGCTTGCCCTTTTTAAACGAGAAAATGGTGGCGTTTCCATGTAAGTCACTAATTTCGAACGAAGAGAAAATGAACATTTGAAAGACAACAAAACAACAGAAGGAAAGATTAAGCAAACATGCTTGCCTCAGCAACAGAATAAGCAGAAGGCAGAACAAAATATGGTGAAAGAACGAAGAAAAAAAACAACCATAAGTTGGACATTAGGGGTACATTCTCCCCGCTGAAAAGCTTCAAATAAGGCATCAGTAACGGCTATGCTGGGAACAACGTTTTGTGATTGAAAAGACGTTAAAGAATGCCTACAAAAAGATGCTCCATACTGTCACCTAATGCAGATAAATGGTTTTTGTTTACACAATGGCACATGGACACATATCAGCAGACTAGACTGATCGCCGCATGCTGATGTGACCACACATTGCGCCGGGCAGGATGTCTGGTTACCAGTCTGTCAGTGAAATTAGGCTAAACTTGGATATGCCATTTTGGTCTTTGAAGAAAAGCGTGATCGCGGGTGGTGGATAAGAAAAATTATTCACTAATTATATTAACAATAGTGTTAGGCATAGGTAGGAACAGGATACACCAAGTCACAGTGTCACAAACATTTCTATTTTTCTCAAACATCAAAGTATGGCTGGGACAAGCAATTACTGCCTGAGAGCTTAGCTCGTGCCCAACAGGTAACCATGCCATAGCGCTACTAATCACAGACATGGGAGCAAGAGATATGGCATGTTCAAAAATCAAGATAAATGCTGGGTAAATTAAGCATTAAAGTGCGACTAAAGTGCTAAAAAAATGTGATTTCCGACAGTTTTTATATTTTCAATATCAAGTTTTAGATCAAAAGTCATCATTTTTGCTAAAAAATAATATTTCGAAATTAATTTTACAACTTTTGACCTATTTTGAAATTGTAAGAAAAAAACCGTACCGGAAACGTCACGTCAGCGCGGAAATCGCGGTGTTTTCGATCGAGAACAATGGCAGCACCGGCCGAGCCGTATCAGTTCGAGCCCCTGCGCCGAAAAACAGATGACGAGGATATAATTGAGGAGAAGTTATTGGACCATCACCAGTTCAGGAATGGTAAGCAAGCATTCTGTCACAGTTTAGCTCTCTGTATTGTTGACCAAGTGCTAGTCTAGACTACTCTCAACTTAGTAGACTAGTCTCGATCTAGATCTAACTTTGCTAGCATGCATGTCCACATCAGTGTTTACTTGAACAGATGCCTCCACGTGCTGTACGGTGTCTTCTGTGGATCCATCTCTAGATTTACAGTTTACCGCACAACAATAACCCATTGTTTCCACGTGGGAGCGAGCCCTACTGAGTGCAGCGCTACGCGTAATAGCCTTGAGCCCGACGCGTAATAGCCTTGAGGCGTGTACACTGGTGTTGGTGACGTCACGTATTTCTGGCGAGGCGAGCAGCGGTAACGCTAACACTGGAGGGCACGGGCATGTGTTATTCTTTGTGATTTCTTCGAAACGCGTTAGATTTGATGGGTTTGAGAAGGTCAGTAGGAGGTTTGAATCACGGATGCATGTTAAAATAGTAATTTCACAGGATTCTGTGCACTATACCATAAAAGTACTTTAGTCGCACTTTAACATTGTCCAAGAAATCACAATCATGCACGTTTTCTTTAATTATTGCCATCTTTTGTTTGCATTGAGAGTCGGAAAGCATTAAACATGGGTACAACGCACCATGTTTGCACCAAAGGTTCTAATCGTACCGAAATGACTTGTAAAACAAAACCACATTGGGCGACCTTGTTAATACGTTATGACGTCATTTTCTTAAATTAGATTAGTGGACTCCTGGTCGGCGTACCAGCAGAACAAATATCAATATAAACTTTGCAGTTGGTATTGTCCTCTTTTGTGGGTATCAAATCATATCTATTTTAGACATAGGATTTCAAATTTACCTTCAAATTTTAGACAGTAGTAGAAATCAGAGTGTTTTCACATTGGTTTCGTAAAACTGTTGAAATTTTATCTTGACAAACCATCAGTTGGATTTATTTTTTTTTCACAGGTGTGATTGTCTTGAAGATCGCTGACATGTAGATCTTTTTAGTAAATTCTCATGTGTGACGGCATTTCATTTGGGCTGGCTACAACGACCTATCAGATACAAAAAGATCACCCTGGTGCAGGCATTCATGAAGTATCGCGCAGTCAGATCAGTTATTGAGTCAGCCTCGATGTAGATCCTTGGGCCAACCCGATAATCATATACAGCTGAAACGAGTAAAAATTGGGACTTCACTGTCTTTCCCAAGGACTATCTTATATAAACCGTCCGAACGAAACCCACAAACCTCAAATCTGACAGGTTTTAGATTATGAGAACGCCTCACAAGCCGCACGGCCACGATGCAGATATGTGCATTTGCATGCACATTCACCCCCACTGCTTCAAACCCATTGATTCAAGCCTAGCTTTTGCCCATTTCGTTTTGAGCAGCGTGACGCACAGATTGTGTTGTCAGGGACGCAACATGTAATCCAAACAAAACACTGGTGCCTGTAGATGGGTCGCAGGATCTTTATTGGTAAAAAAAAAAAATGGAGTAGCAGAGTCAATAATTAATAGCAGAGTATAAAATTTGGCCTTTGGACAGAATGTTAGAAATAATCGTATAACACAAAACCATACCGAAATCAGAGTATAAAATTTGGCCTTTGGACAGATTGTTAGAAATAATCGTATAACACGAAACCATACCGAAATACCATGGTAAAATTCTCTCCTGAATTTGTAAAAAAATAATTGTTGCAGGCAGTGTCTCCCAATGGCTTCAGTGGATTTCATTTGTGCGGGTCTGTGGTCTGCAAACGAAGGCCAGATTTTTAAGCCCTTTTCATCTAAATTGAAATTGTGAAAAATATAAATGAAGGACC
>JAWQUT010000322.1:486234-507501 GCA_033807755.1 Ellobium chinense
GGGGGGAGGAGGGGTTTAGAAGATGAGTCTTTGTAATTATTTTTCCTAGGTACATTTGGAGTGGAAGATAGATCTAAAAAGCTGCATCTTTAAATGCTTTTCAGACACTAGGCAAGACTAAAAGAACCATATCGGGACTTGCCCAGCAAAACTGTGTTGCAGTTTGGTTGATACGAATAAATTTACACATGTGTGATAATTAATTTGTATCGTGATTTCATTTGTGGTTAATGCTTAATTTCCGCGTTGTAGCCTCTCTATTGTTTGTAGCTCAGATCTGCATCTAGATTTCGATTAAACTGAGTTCCGGTCTCGAAGCTAGATATTCGTTTAATCTAGGTTATTTACATATATGGATGGGACTTTTTCAATGTTCCGTTCAAATCTAGATCTGGATCTAGGCTAATTTTTGTTCTCAGTCCCAATGTTCTTTGTGCCCAGTAAACGACACGCCACTGATCTTAATTGACAGTAGATCTACTGTCAATGATCTACTGTCAATGAATGACCGACAGATGTATTGGTGGGGGTTTTATTGTTGTTTTTTTTTTGTCTGCCAGTCAATGAATGGGCTTTGCGTTTCAGGGATAACCATCTAGCATCATACTAGATCTATGCAGTCTGTGTACTAAAAAATACATGGCTCCATCTGGAACGAGTGTTAAATATTCTATCACAAGAAGATTTACTGGACATGTTGATGTCAGTTAACCATGTCTGCAGGAATAGATCTTTAACTCTTTGTTTGATCCTGTTCCTAAATGTCTTGAGATTTCATGGTCTCTGTTACAAATAACAAAAGCATTTGAATAGCCCAAACTGTAGACTATATGAGATACTATGGCGAAAACCATGCAGCGTTTTAATGAAAAGCTGTAACAGACTGGATACGTTTAAAAGACAGTTGATAATTGGTTGCTGCTCGATGCGAGCTTGAACCGAACAGACTGTGCTCAACATGAAGTGACAATCAACCGATTTCTTCGTAAACATTATACAAAGGAGTCCACTTTTTGAATGCAGGATTCTTTTCAAGGATTGGAAATAGAATCTCTCCAGCAAAAGAAATTTCTCAAAACAAAATACCTCTAAACCATACGAAAGGACTGGCTTTACAATAGTGCGGAGTAACCGGATCCGGCAACTAACAAAGAGGTTTAGATAAAGAGAATTAGATGTTCTGATGTTTTTAGCTTACCGAAATTCGCTCCTCTAACTTAATCCAGATTATATATCATTGCATTGAGTTACTTTTCATTTTTACCTAGCACCAGGTCATGATATTTAAAAGGTTTGACTTTTTCTAGAATATTTCCAAAGACAATATCTCCGATCATGACGTCCTTTCATTTCGATCTCTGTAAAGGCTGATTTAAGGTGTTTTTTTCCCTAACATTCATCATTCCTTTTACTATTTCAGTCTCGCAGCCTAAAAGCAGCGAATTTCTGATTGCACCGTTTGATAAAAATCAATTCTTTAGGCCAAAGATGCACCTGCGTGATGGATTTTATAGAGTCCGTTAGACGTCAAAATGACGGAAACTGGCCCTGTGTATTCTAAAGCGTAAGAAATATGTCTGTGTCCCTTCTGTGATGCTCCTGTTTACTCTCATTATTCTTGCAACCTCGGGCAAGGAGTGCAACCTCTCAAATGCTTTAAGACCATAATGCGATCTGTCAGTATAATGCGAGGCGTGATTCAAATGGTTTTTTTTTTTCAAGTAAAACACAGCTTGTAATTGGCAGGGACCCTTAGATTCGGCAACCAGTATGAAAGTGGAGACCTGACGCAAAAGAGGAATTGAAAAAGTAAACCAAAGTAACCGGTCACAACACGTTTTGCCGTTTTCAAGGTTTGCCCGTGACTCTTCCAGATTCGAGGAGATGTGTTTTGAATCTTTCCTATAGTTTCGAACAAAGCATTTGATATATTAAAATACTAGGTTAGTTTTCTCGGGGAGGGAAGGGAAGAAGGGGCAAATGAATTCACAAAAACAGTTTTATGCCCCCTCCCCCCACCCCCCCAACCTTTTTTTTTGTTGTTGTTGTGGGTGGAAGGAATGAAAGGAAAGGCATAAAGTTTAATAACTTCCCTCCCTATTGTTGTCAGTCTGTCAACTCTTTTAGATGTGTCTACAAACTGCAACACATCGCACTTGAACAGAACACTGTGGGCAAGATTGTGCACGCATTGTGCTGCTAAGTGCGCTGTGGAACATTTCATGAACAAATACAAACTGCAAGCGTACGTCACTACTTCCACACCTCTCTACTTGCTTGGGCCATAAGGCACTGCAGCGCTCTGTTTGAACAAAAGGTTGTGGGTGAAAAGTATATCAGTCCATTATCAGTTCTAGACTCGGTAAATCTCCTGGGGCTTCAGAAGTTCTGCTGCAGCCCACGATATATCTGTAACGGTCTCTCCATGGCCATTTCATAAATCTTGCAACATTTCAAGACTCAAACTAACCACCTTCAGCTATAACATGACCAATCTGAGCGCAATCATTCAAATCCTTCTCTGTTCGGATAAATTCATTCGACCTGGTCCCTCCCTTGCAAGCGGCAAGAGAAATTCTGGAACACTCTTAAACACCTTGGATTTGTACATTTGTGGTGCAATGGATATAGCAAGATGGAAATGACATTTAACCCCTCCGGCATTTTTGTCGTACGAAATGGAGATTTATGCTGTGATGGAGGATATAGATCTAGATGTGATCTCAAAAAAGCGCCACAGGAAAGAAAAAAAACAAACAAAAGCTCTCGTAGACAGCACGAGGGTGGCTATTGCTTTTGACAGCTATATGAGCAGCTGGTGTAAGCTTAAATGCGATCATAGAGCTGGCAAACCTAGGTCGTAAGGGAAGTAGCTGCATAAAGTATTGTTTAATTTTGCTAGTCAACTCTTTATTTTCGTTGGTTGGTTGGTTGGTTGGTTGGTTGGTTGGTTGGTTGGTTGGTTGGTTGGTTGGTTTCTCCACTCTTCCAGTTTTCGACATAAGTGTCACCTCATTTGCTCTTGAAATCACGGTAGTTAGGCCTTGGCGGAGATCCACAGTGTACGGAGTGTCATTCTAGTTTTATAATATCTTTTTTATTTCGTCCATAATGGGGTTGTATTATTCGTGTAAGTAGTCCTTATATATACTTTCTCTCCATTCATATGCCTGTGAGACGTTTCAGTCGTGTTTATGAGAGGAAGGCAGTGACAGCAGCTACTGGCCTGTTATTTTCAGGATTAATATTTTTCCGGTTGACCTGCTTCCGACCATCGCTTTTTTTTAGCACAATATTATAGCACGGTTACTATACAAACTTTGTGAAAGTATAGAGGTTCAAAAACAACATGATTTCCCGGGTACTGCAGTCTGTGGACCTTGCCAGCTTATCATGGCAAAGGCGAGAAGTGACATTTTTGACAGGGTAATCGGAGAGATATGACATAGACTAGTAGGCGTTAGGGAGACAGAATCTGAATTTTATAGAAGACTCAAACTAACCACCTTTAGCTATAACATGACCAGTCTGAGCAACATCATTCAAATCCTTCTCTGTATGCCAGATTCTAACTAGGTTGCTTGTTAGTCCTGAGCCGTGTTTTCGAATTTGTAAGACATAGGAAAATATAAATTTCATAAAATTTTGCCCCAGATGCCCTCTTAAATTATTATATATTTTACAATCATTTTCGTTCTATTCAAGGCCCACATACCGCATAATCAAATGAACGTTTTATCAAGCACTGTCCTTTGACCCTCCAATGAAAACTTTATTTTCTCTCAGTTCTAGTATAGGTCATTTCATTTTGTATGTAGGGGGTCTATACTCTTCTTTATCCCTCTTAATCCCTTTGAAACTGAGGGGTATCGGGCTCTGACGATGTGACACTGAACAAATTCCACGGACCAACGATGACCTTCGTATCTTGTTATAAGGGTCGTAGTTTTGTAAAGAAAATTTCTTTGACAATCAGTGATTATTTGACACTGAGACCCTTCATTCCTTTACTACAAGCTAATATCCTACTAAACAAGAACAAACAATAAACAATTTGGCAAATAAAGAGATAAGACAAGGTCTGGCCATTATTAGATAATTTATATGCAACTTTTCAGTCCCTTGAATTTTGACTTAACCGAATTACACATAGGTCCATACTCTGTGTTTATCGCGAGAGCCGGGTGATGGTAGGGAGAGGGGACTGTGCCTCCAATAAAAGTATTGCCCTGGGGTTGAGTGGCCCCCTTCCCCCTTCCACTCTTTCAATCCAAACGCACCTCCCATTGAAATCTGACTACCTCCTATGACTGATATGTTCTTCCTGTATGTTTGCCTCCTCCCATGATGCCTCTATACTTGCTCTCTCCAACCCTACTCCTTACCTCTTTGTTATACCACTTTATGGAAGTATCTGACTCAATGGGTCTTATCTCACTATCAAGATCAGTCTTCTTTTAAGCCGTTTTCTAACCAATTAGGCGCTACAAAGTCTGTCTCATCACCATGAGAAGCACCACAACTCCATACAGCCTATTACTTTGCTGATGAAAAAACGTGGTAGATTTTCCCAGCCGTGGCCCTGGACCCCTGGTTCAAAGAGGCGGTCTAAAGACTATTCACCCCTTCTTTAACGTATTAAAAGCTGAGAGAAGTCAGGCTGTTGGAAAATAGCGTGAATACATATTCGAATAAATGTTGCCTTATATTCGATAAACTTGGACACAAATAGCAGTGATGTCTTTTCCCCAGGCAGTTTTTTTTCTTCTTGATTTCGCCATGAGAGGCACAGAAAACAATTCGTTCACATAAAAAATGCTACGTATTTACAGTTTAAAAAAAATGCTGTGTATTATTGACATCAAGGTGAAAAACTTGCTGTTCTTTACGTTAAAAGAAAGATATCAAACATGATTCTAAAAATTAGTAGCATCAGTTACACGTATTCTGTTGAATTAAGTTTATCTCTTTGTCCTTAAATATTTTGTGCTATAAAAAGTACCACTTTTATTTGAAACCCTAAACGATTTCCTTCCAGCTTAATGAATAGAAGTGTTCGACAGCGAATATTGCTAGTTTTCTTTTAAAAGATGTTACGTGGAATATGTGCGCGAATATTCGGATAAATTCATTCGACCTGGTCCCTCCCTTGCATGCGGCAAGAGGAATTCTGGAACACTCTTAAGAGGCAAGTGCTCACTATTGAGATTTGCGGGCATTTTAAAGCTCGGCGTCGTGTGAGGCATAGCCGTAAATTCGGCTCTTGAAAAGCTTGCCTTTCATCTTGCGTTTCCAGCCTAACTAGTTCTTGGTGCTGGCGCAGTGGGAAATCGCTGAGACGTCTTCGTCGGCTTTAATTTTGTCTGTATGGCTCATGAGGAGTTATGAGAAACGAAAAACATTGGCCAAGACAAGATGAGAGTAGATGTATTATTCTTATTTATATATAATTACGAGCACTATAGGCTAGCACGGGGCGGCGGGCGACGTCTGAGCGTGTGGTGGGAGGAGGGAATGATGAATTGGTGGTAGTGGTCGTGGTGGTGATGTGTGTGTGTGTGTGTCGGGGAGGGGGGNGGGGGGGGGGGGGGGGGGAGAAGGGGGACCTCAAGAGAAAAATGAGACGGATGATTGTAACATTGGAGGAAGCATAAACAGACTTTATACAAGAACACGAGTGCGGTAGAAAGCGTGTGAAAAAAGATCTCCTTGGTAGGGTAATGTGTTGCTTATTCATCACTCACGGTAGCACCTGAAAGATTGTCCCAAAACAAGGACACTCTTGTCTTTCTAAGTCCTAGCTATAGAGAGCTTGCCTACACGAATGTACCAGTCCGAAGCCGTCTGAGATTCTAAAATACAACAATAGAAAGCGTTCATGACAATTGACAACACTCATGGCGGAAGAGATCTAGGCCGAGATTGACCGGACTAACAAAATCAGCCCAATTAGCTCTGCTTATAGGACGTCACTGCCTCGCATTGACTTCATTTTTATGGGAGCTTTAAAGATATTTTTTACCACTGAGAGCTGCATAAGTAGTTTTAGCAATTTAATTAACAGTAAATGTTTTCTGACCATTCCAAAATACACTTTACTACCACTAGCATCACCACCAAAACTGCCACCATCATTACCACTACTGTCTTTGTACCACGATCATCACCATCACCACGACAACGACCACCATCACCACCACCATTACCAACGCCAGCACCAACACCAGTACCACCATTACCATTCCCACTATTGCTATTGCTGCGCTGCAGCAGCAGCGACAACAACAACAACAACAACAACAACAACAACAACAACAAGTAATACTATTTCTGCTATTTCAATAAATATACTATCACCACACTATTCACTACAACTACTACTATTAGTGCTATTGCTACAACAAAAACAATGACCACTGCTATATATAACTATCTATATCTTCATAGAAGGTGTAGTATTAGCCGAGGCTGTTGTTGGTGTAAATAGCAGAGGCATTAGTTGTAGTAGTAGCAGTACAACAACAACAACAACAACAACAACAACAACAACAAGAAGCAATAACAACAACAACAACAACAACAACATTAACATCAACAAATTCAAACACCATCAGAAGCAGAAGTAGCAACAGTGCATGTTGTAGTTGTTGTTGTCACTGTAACAGCAGTAGTAGGAGCAGCAGCTGTAATGCCACCACCAACAGCAGCAACAGCAGCAGCAGAACAGTAACAGAACCAGTTGCCTTGATGTTAGTAGTAGTAGTAGTAGTAGTTGTAGTAGTAGTAGTAGTAGTAGTATATGGAGGAATAGTAGTAATGGAGTTAGTAGTTGCAGTGATGGTGCAGTGATGGGGTGGTGGTGGTAACTGTGGTGGTGGTATGGTGGCACTAACGGCAGTAGTGGTGGTCGTGTTAGTAGAGGTTGTGGTAGGGGTGGTAAAGTGTATGTCGGGATGGTCAGTAACTTTAGCCAGTTAATAATGAAGTTAGAAATAAATGTAAAATGTAAATGTACATGAAAATTTTCCTCGGTAGTTGAGATTCTGGTTGCACATTACAATCATTACTATGACGAAGACAGACGAATTGGAGAGGGAGTGGGAGGAAGAAGTCCCAGAAACAAGTACTACACAATTATTTGTCTTAAAATGAGAGGAGATCAATCACAGCTTGTATCCCATCGTCAGCGGCCCTCCCTTATTGGTAGCACGCCCAACATGTTGCTATATTCACAAGCAGCTAAAAACAAAAGTGCTACGTTCTGTTAATTGGACATGATATCTTGCGCGTAAGAACCACTGTAAAATGTAGAATCCCATCCCCACCCATCCCCCCTCTCTCTCTCTCTCGCTTTCTCTCTCGCTCTTTCTCTGTATGTGTGTGTGTGTGTGTGTGTGTGTGTGTGTGTGTGTGTGTGTGTGTGTCAGTGTGATAGAACTGACTATAATTATTACGAGACTTTGTTGTGCAGCTGATGTGGTTTAGTGAAAATACTGTGAAATATATGTATGTCGTATCCTATACCGAAAACAGAAGGGATATGAGTCATAATGCAGATTACGGCAGGTTACAACTACAAGCCTAAGTTTACAACAGTAAATGTTTGTCCTGCAAAAGGGATCCTTTAAATAGTGAGAAAGAGACAAATTCAGAGAGTTAGAGAGAGAGAGAGAGCGAGAGAGAGAGAGAGAGAGAGAGAGAGAGAGAGAGAGAGAGAGAGAGACAAGGGCAGAGAGAGAGAAAGAGATAGGGAGGAAGAGAGAGATTCTGTTTTCATTATAGCCTAATATTATCATAATTATTATCATCATGTAGCCCATTTTAGTAGGCTATACATCACACCATCCTTGTCCCGTCATCTGCCACGTCCGCCTTTATAAGCTACGTATAGTCTTCAGTCAAGGCCAATAATATCGAACTGAATCTGAATCTGAACAAAAACATATACGATGTCACTACCACGTCATTACCATGCGCCTCCACGGCTAAAATCCACATGAAAATATCATCATGATTTTATTGTGACAGTCCTATGATTAACGTCTTTACAACGATCTTCACCCTCATCAAATCTAGCTAAAAGGTAGCATAGTAACATATATTCCTAGCTGAGGTGTCCCGGCGCTGTCTAGAAAGGGGATGGGGGTTGGGAAAATGAAGGGATACCAGAAGTCTACTGAAGTGTGTCTCTCCACCTCCTCTCCCATCTCCCCTACTCAGCTTTCCCGAAGCATTACAACAGCGCTGTAGTTTCCGCTGATGAACACTTTCCCATATGCCAATTTTGATAACATTATCCGCTAGCGAAATTTTGTTTCGTTTCTGGACCGGCATTACGAATAGCCGTAGAAGGACAGGAAATTTTTGTATCTTTTAAACACTTTATTTAGAGATTCCAAAGAGCAAATTTCAAAGGCCGTCATGATGATCAATGTATCCTTTTGTACCCTTCCGCCAAGTTTGAAGTCTGCAGCTGTTTTAGTTTACCCGAGAAAGTGACACATGTTGACACATGTGTTTCCAAGTTACCAAATATAGTAGACAATGGGATACCTGACTCACTGAAGCGCTCTATAAGCGAACATCTTTTACTCGATGAAAAAGTTTGACCTCGGCTGGCTACAGAAGTCACACTATCTGGAAATAATTAAAAGTCGAAAAAAATAAGGGCAATTATGCCGATTTTACGCGACTAAAATACAATCAGGAACTTCGTAACTCATCGTAAAAGTCTGGTCCATCTACAATCCACACCAACGGAGGAGTAGAAAAAGGGAGCATCATTGGCATCTTAGGCGCATGTTGTCAAAACTCAGTTTCTAATTTGGGGACCCTAATTTGGGGACCGAATGTAAACATTTTACGGGAAACCGCAAAAAAACCAATAACGTATACGCATTAAAACACCGAAATGAGACTGTATTCAGGTAACAGCTGAAATTTACGTAATAAAAAAACCCTAATACTTACGGTCCGTTTCGTACTACAAAAGTACACTAAGTAACACCTTCAGACTAAAAAAACAGCTGTTTGCAAAATTTTAGGTCGACCGGTGTACAAATAGTCGAGATATGAGTCCAACAAATTTCACTAGTTTAAACATATATATATATATATAAACACATATTACGAATTAGGATTATGCTACCATTACTAACCAGTTACCAGATAAATGATCTGCAAACATCCCCCCCCCTCCCTCCTCAACCCGAGTAGTTACATACCGAAATTATTAAAAGAGAAGAGGTATTTCCCGGCATAGCATTCGCAGGGTAAAAAATATAACTACATTGTACTATGGAACATCGGTATTAAATAGCCAATTAATAAATATGCTTTTAGCAGTTTGAATTTCATATTCACAGGTTCGTAACGGTTCTATCATTTCATTATTTAGGTAGACCTTGATGTTAAGTTTACCTCAATATTAAGCATACTTTTTCCTCGCACTAAGGCATACTTTCTATCTAGGTTCTACCATATTTCTCTTTCTCCAAAAAAGCGAGAAATCCTGATTGCCAAGAATACAAGAGATGCGATGAAGCCAATGCTTAATACTCTATAATTTGTGTATTAATTTGATTTTCATTTTGGAGACACTGGCGGTATTATTTCGTTTTTCTCCCGTCAACCGAATTTAATGCACCTCCTATGGCGATCATACATCCCGCACTGCCTGTACTGTTTGAGAGAAATGTGAACATTAAAACACGCTGATGCAAATCACATGACAGTGCAAGCGGGCCGAGGACAGGCCAGTAATGAGCAATGATTCAAAGATGAACTGATATCCGCGCTTGGAAAATAATGACGGTTCTATAAGGCCCCTATCTTCTGTATTATCGTCGGCTTCGGGCCGCCAAGAAAATTGAGTTTTGATTAGGCCTCGGTATCACTCCCCTGGTGCAACCCATATCAGATAGACGAGGTCAATTGTCAGCGACAACTACACTAAATTTTCGATCTTTCGCCGCGACTTCTCCCGCACTCGGTGCTTATGAGAAATTGGATTCTGTGACCCAGGCGATTTCCTCGCTTTTCCGGCCCTCGTAACGGCCCAGGGGCGAATGTAACTCGGAACAAATCGGAGTGCGCCTGGGTCAATTCAGCCTCTGTGGTCGTCATTTTCCGTCATTCCACGGCAAATGAGTCGCCCCGACTATCTCTAATATCAATAAATCATCATTGTTTTTGTTTTCCATTCGTTTTCTGTGTTATGTATTCCAGGCCGTAGAGACGTAGAAAATTGATATTATGTTAGATTTTGTCTTTTGCCGAACATACATTATAGACACCACAAGTCGAGATTTATATCTCAAAAAAGGAAATCATGACAAACTCGGTCTAATCTTTAACCTGCTAGGCAAAAAAATCGAACCCGATCTCTAACGGCAGCAAAAGCAACGTCTTTTAAAACTGAACACAAAATTGTTTCGAAATATGATATCAACAAGTACAACAACAACAACAACAACAACAACAACAACAACAAACAACAATAACAAAACAAATGACAACGACAGTAACACAACAGCAACAACATCTATGAAAGCGAATATCATGCGTCTCATATTCTTACGATAGCCTATTCTGAAGAAAAGTAAAAACGTCTAAACCTACTGTTGCTCATTCATTCTTGATAAAAGGAACTACATGTAGAAATCGTAAACTATTCACAGACCGTTCAAATCACCCACTTTTGCCTGTTTTTTTGTTTCTCCAGCAAGGAGAAATTACAATGCAGCACCATGGCGACTGCATCCCTCAAAACTACTTCCTTGAATTATCTCCTCCTTGGTGTGATAGTTATTTTAACACCAGCAGTACTCCTCCTCTATTCCCCCTTTAGTTTCCAGCAACTGCCACACCTTTTCTCTGTGAAAATACTCGTAGCATGACCTGATGAGAACCATGATATCTAACGATGATAAAATGCATTTCACGCGGTTTTTCAGAGTTCTGTCAAACACGAATTTATCATTGACCAAATGGATTTGCCTACATTTCTTATCACGACCGGAATGAGCAAAAACGTCCTAGGGAATATTGTACGTATTCTCTCCCTTGACTGACGGAGTTTTCCATCCGAGACCTGCCATCTTTATCTGGTGTACGTCACATACAAGGATACTATGTGACAAACCATACTAAATGTCTGCGAAATATCAGCGCTGGCGGCTGTTGCTTTGCTATAATACGATTAGGGCCTACATCAACGATATGTGGGATAATTTATTATTTCTGACAAGACGATAGTCTAGACCAGTCAAATTTTGATCTGTAAGAAACTACTGGTGGCTGGGCTTATCTGAAGTGTGTGCGTGTGTGTGTGTGTGTGTGTGTGTGTGTGTGTGTGTGTGTGTGTGTGTGTGCGTGCGTGGGAAGTGTGTGTTTGTGGGTTTGTTTGTTTGTTTGTTTGTCGGCGAGCGTTACTCGGGAGATATGTAATTAACCATCTCTTAGTATGTGAAGACTGCCTCTGAAATTGCCTCTTAAATTTATAAATCTTGATTAAGCAGAGGTGGGACAAGGATATCTTGGCCGACTCCTTTTCTTCTTAACTTTCCCATTCTCTCTCTCTTCTCCCCTGCCGAAATTTCGCCTCCACCGAGCTTGCGCCCGTGATTGCGGTCCCAGCCACTCTCTAACTCTGTCGACTAATTTTAGAATGTTTACGCCTTGCAAATGTATGACGTTTTAAGATGTAGGCAGCTATGTTCACACATTTAAAACAAAAAAGGCCAAATTTTAATTGCTTATGACTAACTGTGCTGGAGGCCGAACAACAAAACCCAATCCTTGTAGGATTTAGTCTGAGAGATCTACTTTCAACTGCAGTATTGATCTTCACCATAATGTTGAGCATACAAAGCCTACATATGCCTACATCACACAACGCACTTTTGTGAATTAATGTGTCTGGCAAAATCAGTTTATGCTCCTGCCCTTTTGACATTGTTACTGGCACGACGACACGGGCTGATATACTGTTCATTAAACAACTCTTGATCAAGGCAACCGGGCATCGAAAGCCAAAGTCGGCCTCGCGAAAGCTAGAATTAGGTTAGCTTTATTCATAGAGAAAACAGTCCATAAAAAACAACGCTTTTGTGCTCGGGGCTGTCACTGTAACATAAAGGTGGAAACTGAGGGTTTGGAGACCGTATCAACCGCAAACGTTCGGTCAATAATACTCCCATAAAGAGTAGATCGCTTTCCACGGTAATTAGTTTCAGCCTTCCAGGGTTAATTACCTCAAGATGCGACTTTTATACGAAACTAACGCTGCAGCATTTGTACCTGACTTTTGACCTGTCTACCCTGTTGGTTTTTTTTTTTTCTGTTCTGTTGCTGAAGAGCTACGGTAAAGTGCGAGATTTGTGGGTGGTCCGCCGTCCTTCACACATCTCTTGTGATTGGAGATTAGGGAAACAAAATGTTGGAGTTAAGCGAAACGTAGGAATGGAGACAGACGGGGTCTTTACAAAAATGGGAAAGAGAATGGATGAAACATATTTTTTCCATGGGCGAAAGCAACTTTTCTTGTTTCTTTCTGTCTAGTCTTTACAACCATTACCTTTCCATTCTCCTACGGAGGGCAAGAGAGAGTTGCATTATGCACACGGCATGCCATCATTCCGTTCAATCAGTTGGCGTGTATAAATTAGGAAGAGTGTCAGCGAGTGTCAGTTTCTCGATTTTGTTTACGAAATCTGCCTGACTTTCGAGGTTCGATCTCTGTCCCTAACGATTAGCATAGGCCTTTGGGAGAGTTTTATGATATAGCCTTTAAAGTTAATTCTTTACTCAAAGTATATTTAGGCTGCCTAATACTTGTACTGCGTACATCTATTTGACTTTTTCATAGACAATATGATACGACACTTCCGCCTGAAGCTTGGTTTGGTATTAGGGACAGGAATAGAAAAAAGAAAGCACACATGAGAAAAGTTCCTAGACAATGAGGGTGTCCCAGGTTTGATTTTTCTTCCTTAATTATGCCTTTCTCTAAACGGCGAGGTGTCCTTAAATATTGTCTATGAAATATGCAGGAGTTTGCGGGTATAGTAAGAGTTCAATACAATGCCATTAAAGGCATATTACTCATACAGGGTCACCAGATGTAGATCTACATCTATGTCTAATTCAGCAGCAGTATAAGAAGATGGAACATGTGCTCGTTTTTAACAACAGTAAACGTAGAGTGCACAGACATAAAACAGATTCTCGCACAAGATAGGCTAGAAGTGACAAATGCTCAAAGGACAGAATGGATGTGAAGGAAGAAAACAAAACAAGTTCCCACACATAAGAAGTCGGAATCAGAAAGACGGCCAGGCGGTCACTTAAGCCGTCGTCTTCACCCGAAAATAGTAAAAGTGCACATCCCGAAGATTTCTTGGTCTTATCTAAACAAATGAATATGTGTGTGTCTGTGTTGTATGTTAGTGATGTTTGTGTGTGTGTATGTGTGTGTGTGGAGGGGGGGGGGGCTGTCCAGGAAGACCCTTCATAATGGTCACTTTTGCAAAGTTTAGATATCATTGTGTCTGCATTCCTTATTTATTTCTGAACAGTACGGTTTTTACTTCAAGCATTTATCTTTAAATGAGAAGCATGTTTTAGGTTGCAGAAAGTGTAAAAAAAATTAGTCCTGAATTTGTGGTAAAAAATAATTGATGCAGGCAGTGTTTCCCAGTGGCTTCAGCAGATTTCATTTGTGCGGGCATGTGATCTGCAAAAGTTGGCCAAATTTTTTGAGCCCTCTTCGTCTAACTCAAAATTATGAGAAATCTAAATGAAGGATGCCCACCGTACACAGTATATAATCTGAGTATAGTGGTGGTACCAGACTTGCGGACTAGCCTTGCCATCTCAGAATGTCCTATGGTCCGAGAAGAAAATGTTATTGTATGGCTGAAAGAGACTTTTACAATTTGGCTCCTGCAACCTGAAGACGCTCGTGCTGTGCGATGAGAACTCTTTTTCCACCTACTTAAAATGCCTTAACTGAGAGATTTTTACAAAGTTTTGCCACTTTCAAAATCCGATCAAAATCTTACAAGAATTCTTGGCTTAACAGAACAATAGCATTGATGAGACAGATCTATGGGAGCAGACTACAGTTTTTTTTCTACGTTACCTTGCGTACATAAAGCGTCTTCTAGACTAAGAGATTATAATACTGACTAGGGGGATTACCCTATGCACCGATATTGGCCAAAATTGAATGCGCGATTCCATTTTGTGTGGGAAATCCTACCATTAAATCCAAGGAAAAAGAGGCAAACACAGCAAGGAAATTGGGCGTCTGGGTTTTGCTTTGCTAAAGCTTTAAAATCAGTAGTATACTAACAACACAGAAAATATAATAGCAGGTAGATGAGTAATGTAACATGGCTTGAACCCAAATTTGAAATTCCTCGAATAGTAATGTGAAATGTTAAAGCACAGTGTGTTCATGAAAATTATTATTATTATTTTTTTTTTTGTTTTCACTGAAACTGAACTTTAACGGTGTTAGTATAATACCTTCATTTAATTAGTTTATACCAACAACAACAACAACAACAACAACAACAACAACAACAACAACAACAACAACAACCACAACAGAAATCTGTATGAACTCCATTAGTGAATGAGCGCACGAGTATTCTGGGGCTGTCAAAGTACGATTGATAGTAGTGGTTATGTAACTAGCGGGGACTCTTCCAAAGTGTGCATGTTTGAGATAGACTTAAGGGAACCGAGAATAAGTAAGCACAACTGAAAAAGTCTATTAACGATTTCTAGAATTCCTACAAAGTTTATTTTCCTTTTCTAACCCTGCATTTAACCTTAAACTAAGCAGAAGAATCTAAACCATTCTATGCCGCCGATACTAGCTGAGTTATTTTCAAATTGTTGGACTTAACTTGCATCTGGGTTACCACCTTGTTTATCAAATATACATTTATTGTCTGTCGCCCTATTTATCTGACTCCTAGCAGGGTCGCATTTTTGAGCTGTTCTACAGTTATCAGAACTCAGGTTTTAACCTTAAAACAAGAAGGAAATGTAGCAAAGATTTGGAATTTCGGGGGGCACATTGAATATGGCGTCTTGCGTTCAGTAAATAACACATTGTGAGTGGTGTGAAAAGGGGAAATACACAGTCTAGTGTTTTATTGGTTTCTGGAAGACGGATTACTTACTTCCTTGTTTGATTTACACTGTGATTCATCATACTGCTTAAAAGATTCTAGTTGCAAGGAACAGTTGTCCTGGAAGACTGAAGAGTGGAGTGACGATAATTCCATTTCCCAAACGCATTAAGAAAAAGAAGTGTATATTATGGATTAAATTATGCCTTTGACTCCACTAACCTGACCCTCAAACTAGAAGTTGTCTAACGCACAAGTTTTACGCTACCTTTCGAAGTGGCGTTAAGTTAACACCAAATTCCACGCGTTGACGCAAATACTTTAGGCTAACGAAACGTTTATAAATATCAAATTTCGATTATTTATTTTGCATTAACCTGTGTTAACGCATTTGCTTTAGTTAACGCAGATGTTATGCATATGACCACGTGTCTTTCTTATGGCAACCTATTCAAAATGCATCTGATATATACGCTATCTTGCTGAACGTCGATGGTTAGCGAGTGGGGTGGCGAGCCTTTCCTTTGGCTGGGATGGATCTAGTACTTTGCTATCACCAATAGCAAAAAAAGTGAAGACTCCCAAAACATCTAGATCTTATTAATGTAACTCTCTGCAAAGTATTTACCGCCCAGCTCATCTGCCGACTTTTCAAGAAAGCAGTAATATCCTTTAAATGCTCTGGGCATCAATCAGCGGGCAAGTAATAGTGGGCCCATGCTTGAAGTTTGAAATATCGTAATACTCAGCCTTCACATTCTAAGTATCGAAAGTGTCGATTCTATTTTAATTATGGTACTTGAGTCTGGATAGGCATTTTCGTTATCTTTTCGATAATATTTCGAAACCTTTCGATACATTTAATACCTATAGATACCGCTTGGCTTTCCACCGAAAAAAAAAAATTGGTAGGTAGTTTGGCTCTGGAGATCAGAACTGGATCGAAATAAATTTCGATACTTTCGATATCGCATATTGACTTCGATACTTTCAATACCATTAAGTATCGCTAGGCTTTGGAATATGAAGATCAGTAACTGGTTTGGTTCTGAGGATCTGAATTGGATCGAAACTGATTCGGAGTTGGAACTAAATGAATGTTTCCTATACCGCAGAGTGGGCACTGAGGAAACCGACAGCTGGATTGGTACTGAGGATCGGTGTAGGATTGGATTTGACTTCGATACTTTCGATACCGTTGTCAGGACTCTTTGTCACTGAAGGCTCTTTGGTGAAGCGTCTTGTAGACTGTTACTGAGGATCAAAATTACTCTCCATGAGGTTCATTCTACACAGGTCACTGTACCGGATTAGATGATAATATTTCAGATTTTATTTTTTGGTAGTAAGGATGAGGGTGGAATCTGGACAAACTGTCACCGCTTCAACTGAAAGATTCGAATTTGTACCGAACCTTCAGAGTTTGAATTTCGATACTGAATCGAATTTCCTAGGTATCGAAAGTATCGATCATCAGAAACGATATTTCCCACCTCTAAGTCTCTGTGTGTCGCGGCAAATTTTCTTCAGATCTTCATTACATTTTTTTTTGTATTTGCCTCTGTTCATCGGACAGACATGGGTCAGAAGCCCATCCTATGTCTGTCCTTGTAAATGACAATCTGAAACTAGCTATGGGCTTCCACCACGTTTCCAGTCATGGCACTCCCTTTCCTATGACAATTCCATCGTGCAGTCCAATTTACTACTAAATAATATTCAATAATCATCTTGCTGCCATAGCATTGTTGGGGCACTTGAGATGATGTGTTTACTTGCATAGCTTACAATATCTGCTGTGAATCATAAAAAAGACTTTCAATCGGTATGTATATAATATTGTTACTATTTGTACTTAACTCTTTTTAAAAATTCATTTTATTAATGAATTAGATGTGGAAAATGAACGATACTAGTTGTGAATATGACAATGCACTATTCCTGATTTTAAACTTTTTGGTTTTCCGTAAGATAAACGTCAGTGCATGTGAAATTTCGGTACATCCAATGACACATCCGTGACAAAACTTCGGATTAAGTCTGGCTTAATTAGACTACGTCACTATTATTTGTAAGGTCAGGTATCTTCTGATGAGCCTGTCAGTTGTTTAATCCAATCACTGTCTGTTACTTGAAAACAATTAAGTACGTATCAGTAGTCATTTTTTTTCTTTTGATGACACTTACTTTTAGCTCTAATCTCACAAATCATAATATTATATCAAAGACAAAGAGAGTGTCCCTTATTCTGTAGTGACTCTAGATTAAACTCTCTGTCCCAACTTATAGCGTCAGTTTGGTTATTTTAGTCTTTAGCTTTTAAACAATGGAATTATAAGATCCTATCAGTTGGTTAACATCTGTATCTTAGCTAAATACTCTGTATTCTGCACTGGCTCAATCCGTAGAAAATTTTGCGCAATCTATGGTTGTTGTTGTTTTTTTTTTTTGGTGCACTGTGCATATGCCCGAAAAAAAAAAGAACAAGATGTCTACAGCGGGCAGTAAGCATTCTCCCATGACACGATCTATTTATCAAGAAAATATCACCGATTAATATTTCAAAATAATGAAAAATAAAAAAATATTTTAATCCTTTATAGTGTATTCCTTTACTTCTTTCCCTTGCCAACATTTTGAAAAATATTGTCTTAGTGGTGTATTTGTGAAATGCCTATCCGTTTCGGAAAATAAAAGAGGGATGGCGGAAGAAACAAAATTGTAGTACATTATGATTATATAATTTGTGAGAATCAAATCTAAAACATCAAATACTGTTTGCCACGTAAGCGTAAATGACTAATATAGAAGGCCTATCGTGTTTCAAGTTCCACAGTGCTCCATCCACTCTGGAAAAAAATACAGACGTCTGAATCTCGTCCCATATAATTATTTGTTCCCTAAGTTTAAATTTTTCCTCCCTCTCCCTTCCTCCCCTTCCGGCTTATGATGAACCAAAGCCGAATCTTATACAAATGTGTGGTGCCAAACTCTTGAATTGTTGTGGGTTGTAAGTACCACATGATGGAGTCTACGAAAAAGCTTGTTAAGGAAAGTAAATATTTCAAGAAGTTTATGAAGTGTTAAACTGGTGTTTAAAACCAGCTTTATAATTAAGTAATTCGCGATCATGATTGTATCGCATTTCAAAATAATTAGATAAATTCTTCGAAGATGCAGAGTTTGGATGGATATTGTCAATAAATTTTGGTGGGTATTCGAGGTCTGCATAATTTTGTTTTATAGGAAAAAAATCGTAAGGAAAAAGTCACATTCAGTTACTCTATTTGTTTCGAACAAGAATAAACTATTCGATTTCATATACTCAGTTTAGGTTCGAGCGAGCAACTGCAGGGGAAAGCATGGTACGGAACAGACAGTGAAGGTCTGCATACGTTTTATAGGAAAACTAGGGGAAAAGAGAGTTTGGGGGGCTTGGGGTATAGGGTGATGGGGGGAAACTTATCTTCTCGTTTCAAGGGTATTGATGTCGTCTAAAGTTTCATCTCTTGTTCGGAGGTGTACAAACAAGAGCACTGCAGGGGCAAAGTCGGGAAAGGCAATCGCTTTGATCGTGTTTTGAATAGTCTAATTGATATAGGGTCCGCCATAGCGGCGGTACCTATCGTCAAGACAGGAGTCGACAGCCTGGCGTTTAGACAGAAAACATCGAAGGTAATCTTCAAGACAGAACCAGACGAAGACTTCAAGAGCTGAGGAGGCGGGACGGAGAAATCCGGAGTTGAAACGGGAAGTTCGAGAGTGGGGATTCTTTTTTCTACAGTTTGTCATTCAGCATTCTTGGAGTGTACTTGGGAAGGCCAGACGCTATGCTTAAAGGCACTGAATTTCTTTGATAACTGCTTTGAAAAGTTTAAATCCCTTTCAGATGTAAGGGAGATCTGTCCCTGTTCCAAATCTTGTATCCTCCTTCACACATACATGTATGATGAAATCGCCTTGAAGCGAAATAATATGCAGTCATTTACTTTCAGTACCCCATGGCTTCTAACACTGGCACCAGTACTGAAATAGGCCTAGTAATATGTAAAGACCATGGGCCTAAAGACGCACCTGGCAATGGAAGTATGGAATATAGTACATTCACAAATAAATGAACAAGGTTTTTCTTTCATATCCTTTACTCCTGAGGAACGTATCGCTTTGAAATTATGTATGGACTCCTAAATCACTTTGTCTGAACAGGAAATATTCCTGCTCTTATCTCCAGCGTTCGTGCTATAAGTTGTCTTAATAAGCTTTAGAAAAAACATCGCAACTATTGTTTGGTCAAACATTTGGTTGTTTACAGTAACGTGACGAAAGAACAACATCTAAGCATTCCAGAGTTGCTTGTTGGTTTTTTGCATCGTCACTCCCGATTAAGGTATAAATACCAAATACATGAGAGAACATTTAAATTATCTAAATTATATAGAGGTTCAACAAAAAAAATATATATAAAATCAATAAGTCATTTTCCACCATATCACGGAAACGAAAGTGCTGCAGCCAATGCTGGCAGTGTAACGATGATTTTTAAATATTTCAAATTCAACCAGGCTGAAGGATGTTATATAATCGTTCGTTTTTGTCTGTCTTAATACCTTGACTAAATTCAATTATAAGATGATGTTAGAGTCATAATAAGAGAAAGTGGCTGAATTTAAAATGTTGGTGACTTTCTTGTATAAATAAAGCAGAAGGGTCAGGTGGCGTATTCTTAATGAACTGTCCGACTCAGATAGTTATTGCAGTACAGTATGGCATAATTATGTATGAGTGAAAGGTCGATTTCTTAAAAACTGCATCCTTCTAACCTCACATCTTACTAGCGTTTGCGTCAGTGTGACGGAAATACGTCTATTGTTTACTCGTCTGTCAGGAAGTCTCGCAAAATAATAGGCTCAAATCTGTCGCCTTGAAGAATGCACTGCAGAGAAGAGGTAATTCAAGGCGGCATCAGTGAGTAAAGCTTCCTGAAGATGCCATCACCAGCATTAGCAAGGCAAATTGGAAAAGACATGCAAGCAAGATACAGAGAATGAACAACAAAATATCTAGTACATGTGGTAGGATGGCGTTCCGCCGAGGTATCCACCAGTGACCACACGCGTTCATGAGTCATTCTCCTCATCCTCGGTATTATCTTCTTCATTACCGTCATCAGAGGATGATCAGTTGGATTAAAATACTCAAAGTTCATGTGTATTTACTTATTTTTTGGTGCTTTCATTTGTACAGACTAGATGTTTTCACTGACAGTGAATCACTACCGTACCGTTATATTATTGCAGTATTATTACAGCTATCATTTGCCTTAGCATTTGGACGCGCTGTTGAGTGCACGTTGTCACTACTGCCGAACTACTTGAGGAAATTCACTTTCTACTTGTGGTGTCTGTCCAAGCATTGCTTGTAAATGTTGTTTAGTATCGAGCCTCTGCGTCCAAGTCTTTGTCCCTATGTGTGTTATTCTGTGGAAGTCTCATGTTGCTCGACTGTGGTTTTATGTTCTAACTTTAAGTCCATCTCCAAGACCATCGGGTACATGTGACAGTCTTGAGTATAGGCCAGGGGGGTTCATTCGCTAAGTTAAGTATTACCTGTAGGTTAGGACTGACACTAAGATATTGATGTATGTTGTTTATTTGTGGTCGTCTACCGTCTCTAGGGAATAAGTACTAAGTTTTGAACAAGAATGAATCAGTTGGATTTTTGCCCTCCTTGTGTCAGTATCTCCGTCTTGTGAGGCAAGCTAGAAAACTATTTCTGTGTGTGTTGTGATTAAATATTAAACAGTTTTAAAGTTCAACCCATTGCCTTTGATAATCTTTGCTTATATACAACACCACAATTGGCGACGAGGATAAAAACCTATATTCTCCAATATGGCTGAAGTAAATAAACACTTACCAAAGGACTTCCTTCCTCATCCTGGTGATCCGATACTCCCTTTCAAGACGTGGATCACTCTTTTCGACAATTACATTTTTCTTCTTAATTCTACGAGAGGTGAGGACAAGAAGTTAACCGATGAGGAACAAAACCGCTTGTTGTTCTCCATTCTTGGCTTAGAGGGTGTGAGAATATTTTCCGCCCAACCTGCTGCGAAAAACAT
>JAWQUT010000322.1:518301-533256 GCA_033807755.1 Ellobium chinense
CACCCCTACAAACACCTGATCCCCCCTTCCCCCACCCATACTTTAAGTCCTTAGCATCCCTATAAGAGACGCTGCAGAACGTTGAGGCTGACTTTAGCAGAATAATTATTTCAAATGTCGTGGAATGTCTTTTATGTTAATTTTTGTTTTCGCTAAACCCCGCCTTACTAATAAACAAAAGATGCCAAAAATGTCCTAATTTCAGGAAGAACTGACCGCAAGCTGCTGCATTTTATTTTTTAAATTTTCTGAAGGAGCATAGTTCAAGGCTCTAAAGATTCATTTTACAGGCCGTAGGGATTGCATTCCCTTCGAGCCCCTAGCTTCCCAATATTATTATAGAGAACGTAGTTTAAGATTTGTAGAAATCATACATATGTGATTATTCAGTTTAGGTACACACCTAAATGTATTTTCTGCCCAATGCATACTTGCATAAGAAAAAAAAACATGTGAGAAGAAATAAAATTATTTTGAATTAAGAACGTCACTTTTAAGTCAGTGCCATACTATTGCTGGTACAGTACATGTATAATAATATACACATGTATGCATACTTATTTCCTCTTTAAACTACTTTTTAAATAACCCCAGGAACCAAAAGCATACGGCAAGCTATCATTGGCCCCATACATGCTTTTCAGTTTCGAGAGTTGGATTAGTTTTTACAGTAGTAGACTTTAATTGTGCTCACGCATTACTGTTTGAACTTATTTAATATTATTACTTGTGTGCTTGCCTTAAAAATATCAGAATTCATTTGTAAAACCCAGTTGTTTTTTTAAGTACTCATACCTTAGGCCTAGCCAAAGGGGCTCAAAAGGTGTAAGGGGTTAAAAAGAATATACCCGCTGTAGAAAGGCGTTTGTGTTTGTGTTTCCACAGCGGGTGTATTCTTTTATATCCCTTTAAAATAAAGAAATCATGATGTAAGTACGAATTTTCTCCTAAAATTCAGTTAGAAATGGGCCCTAACTGCTCCAATTAAAAAAAAAACAACAACTAATTTCCGTGAGCGCATACGCCGGAACCCTCTAGAGTATGCTCCCGTCTTTGGTACCCATTCAGGTCCGGCTGTCAACATTCATGGATCCGCCGTTGGTCCCTTGACGACTCATGAATGTAGTGCAGGTTGGTGACATGTGCTAGTTTACTAGACATGGATAAGATGATGTAGTCAGGAGTTAATTAGTCAGGAGGGTCACTTAGTTTAACCGGGAGATTCATAATCATGTGAATGAATCATTAAAACCGATGATAACGAATTTATAATTTATCATAAACAATTTCCTTATTAGGGAGCATTATCTGATTTATCAATATCAAACACAGCTCATCTGCATCCATGTCAACATACTGGTTTGTCATTTATGCCGAAAAGGCTGCCGTGTTTGGGAGTATCCTAGCCGATCCGGTGGCGGAAGCTATCACCGTCCCGGAATGTGTACAACCTGAGTGATCAGAAAATAAATGACTTTCGTTCTGAATTTATTGTTGTGGACTATATGATAATCGTTGATACAAAAAACTGACGGAGAAATATGTAATCGACTGTGGACAGTTTGTTAGTCCTTTGGTACAGTCTGCTCCTCACTAATTTACTCTTAAATATTATATGTCCTTGCCTCAAGTTTGAAATTGTATGAGATTAAAATGATGTTCATGTACGATCATCACAGTTAGGAATATTAAGCGCGAAATTTTCTTTTTCGGCACGGTATACGGCGTGATCCGTTACACTCTTCGTTTAGATGGACGCTAAGAGCGTGTTTACGTGGCAACACATTATGAAAACTTCCTCTTCATAACACAGTAGATCACAGAAAGAAAGTGCTCCACACCAAAAAAAGCAAAAATCATATCCTCTCCTTACCACTCCACCCTTTTTTGTTTTTGTCATTTTGTGATGCACTTGTTGGGTATTATATGCTTGCAAATTCATATATTATGTTCCACATGACAGACAGGCAGGCAGGCAGGCAGGCAGGCAGGCAGGCAGGCAGGCAGGCAGGCAGGCAGACAGACAGACAGATGGAGAGACTCATAGAAGAGAGAAAGAGAGAGACATGCAGACAGAAATAGAGAGAGGAACAGCCATATAGAAGAGAAGAGAGTGAGGAAGGCTGGCAGATAAAAAGATAAAAAGACGGAGAGATACGCAGAGATACAGACAAGAAGAGAGACTGGCAGGAAGAGAGGCAGGCAGAGCGAGACAAGCAGAAAGAGAAAGGGAGACAGACAGACAGAGCGACTTTTAAAATAAGGAAGAGAGACACACAGAGCGACCAAGCCAACAAACAGAGAGATGTCAAGAAGACAGCAGATAGAAAAACAAACCGAGGACAGCCAAACGGATAGAAAGACAGACAGAGATATAGAAACAAAAAAAAAAGAAAGACACATTGAAGAAAGTCTAATTGAGAGGCTGGAGAGAGTCAGTCAGACACAGAAAGAGAAAGACTGAAACAAATGGAGAGAAAACCAATAGATAGATAGATAGATAGATAGATAGATAGATAGATAGATAGATAGATAGATAGATAGATAGATAGATAGATAGATAGATAGATAGATAGATAGATAGTCTGTCTGTCTGTCTGTCTGTCTGCCTGTCTGCCTGTCTGTCTGTCTGTCTGTCTGTCTGTCTGTCTGTCTGTCTGTCGACACTTTCTTTGCCCAAGTAGGTTGCTCCGAAACCGATTTTCGGTACATGATTATTAATATATACCAAACTTAGACGTCTAAGCTTTTTTGGGGGTGGTGGGTGGAGGGGGGGGGAGAGAGGAGGGTCTGGAGGAGAGGGGTCATTCTGTGATCGCACATGGGAAGTTAACTATCATTCTGATAATAGATTCAAGATTCAAGATTGTTTATTTCGGCAACAGCCAGGAAGAGGGAAAAAGGAAAAAAGAAAAAAAAAACAAAGAAGAAGGACCAAAAAAGTGTATAACTGACAAGTTTACTAGCTGGCATCTCTCTCTCTTTCTCTCTCTCTCTCTCTCTCTTTCTTTCTCGCTCTCTCTCTCTCTCTCTCTCTCTATATATATATATATATATATATGTATAGGTATAGGTATATCACTCATTCACTCACACACACACACACACACACACACACCCACACATAGAGTATCTTTCTGTCTGTCTATCTCTCTCTCTCTCGCTTTCTCTCTCACTCTCTATCTCCCACACAAACTCACTCTCTATCTCCCACACTAACTCATTCTCCCTCTTTGATTTTAACAGTCTCAGCTGCAATTTCAATGATTCTATTAAACCAGTTTCATTATCCATCGCATGTTCACACTCCCTTCCACCCCTCTCTCCGCACCCCCATCGTTCTTCTACATTCCACTGCCTTTTGTTCCACTACAGCAATAAGAGTACCAGAAGGGAATTCATTTCTGACATTGCATAAACAATATATAATTCAGCAAGAATATCAATGCATTCTTACAATTGCTATTATTCCCACAATTTAACTCCATATGAACATATGACATTTGTATGCAATAGTATACTAGTATTCTGATGTAATGTCTCCTTGTGAATTTCATATTCTCTCAGTATAAAATACATGCTTTGGCGATGTTCTGCAAGTCATTCTCTTTTGTAGAAGATAGAAAGAAGTCTTACAAATTTAAACATACTTGGTTTTTGGACGGCCCATTTGGGTAAATATTCTAATTTTTTCAAACCTTGGACATTAAAAAAAACCCAAAAAACAATGATATTCATTTTCGACAACACCACAGTTTACACATTTTCTGTCTTTCAATTCTAATTTGGGAATTCTCCATCTACCTGTCTTGACCATAAACTTATGAGAACGTAAGCATATTTTAGTTAAGTGCTTTCCGAAGACCCTGTGACTCAATCGCTGGCAAATAATATTCATTCCCAAACTTAGTTTTTAGACTCATGTATACTCTACTACTACTGAATGTCATTCATGTCAGAATTCCAGGTCTGTATATAGCAATCCCGAATTAAACTGTATTAAACTGTATTACAAAGCAGTTTAAACTGTATTACAAAAATCCCCTCATTCTCAATTTTTTGCATTGGCCAAACCAATCCAAATCCATTACTTTCCAAAAGAAATTTAACCAGACTTACCCACGTGACATTTTCATTCTCCACTTGGAGAGACAATAAATTTGCTGATGTAAGTATTGTTACTACTTTGTACCAAGATTTTATTATTTTGACTTTTCTACCCACCAGAAGTGGAAATACACCTAACTCAGCGAAGACAACACATTTGGAGTGGTAGGACGGACACCATTTCAAGATACTGAGGTGCATTTTTTTCTAGAGGATCAGCTGCACAGAAGCCCCATATTTCTTCCCCCTAATCCAGAGTGGGTCTAACAATACTGTTAAAAAGTTGTAGCTTCAATTTTGGAGACAATTCAGGGTTCCTATTCAGATATGACTTTAACACGAACATGTTCTTAAGACTCTGGTTTCTAAATTCTGCAGTGGACTGGGAAAAGGAACCGGAATTATTAAAGGTTAGACCAAGACATTTGAATGATTTCATGGTTTCAAGTTTTTGTCCATCATAATATCATTTGTCTTAGCGGTTAGGTCTCCCTCCCTTGCGGAATACTAAACACTTGGTTTTCTTAGTATTCACAGACAAACAACACTTCTTACAATACTTCGCCATATTATTTATTCTTTCCTGTAACCCACACCTAGCACTTGAAAACACAACCATATCATCAGCGAATATCAATAATTTTACGATGAGCTCACTAACATCGATGCCTATTTCATCAATTTTATGAGTATCAATAGAACTGTGAATATCATTTACATACCTCGCAAAGAGGAATGGCGAGACCGATTCCCCCCTGTTAAAGACTCAAAGATGAGGTAATTGTAGGGAAGCTCTCAGAATTATATTCAACAACTGTACGCCTATTGTGCGAATTAGAGATTCGGTTACTTTCCTTTGGCATTTGTTGCTCCTGACAACGTTGTGCGTTATTTCTCACGCGGAGTTTTACTACTTCATAGATTCATCATATATACTATTTAACAGCTGGGATTAATTTACTGGATACTCCTTGTTTATTAAGTTTATACCAAATAGCTTACCTATTTAATAAATCCTAGGCTCGTTCATAGTCAAAGATGGCACAGTATAACATTTTCTTCTGTGCGAACAACAATTCTACCAAACTATGTAATATAAACAAACATGCACTGATTCCTTTCCCTTGTCCAAACCCAAACTGCGCTTCACTAAGTACTTTGTTAGATTCTGCCCATCGATTTACTTTACTGTTGATAATGCTGGTGAAAATCTTATCTACACAACTTACCAATGTTATACCTCCATAGTTCTCAGCTCTATTTTTATCACCCTTCTTAAAGACTGGAACTAGTGGAACAACTATGCCCTCTGCCCAGGAATCCGGATAAATACCAGTATTCAGCACTGAATTAAATTATCGTAATAACACCTTTTTAACTTTAGTTTCCTCATTCTTTATAAATTCATTTACTGTATTATCTACTTCCCATTCTTCAAAGCTGCAATTCCGAGATCTTCTTGCCTTGTTTCTGCATCTAGTTCTCCTACATCGACCGGCTGATCATCTATAGCCCAAGTCTCCATGTCCTCAGTTGCATTCCCTCCTAGCTGTACGTCCCTTTGAGCTAACTCTCTGAAGTCCTCATGGAAGTCACTTCCATTATACTCTTTTACGATGGTCGCATAGGTTTTTTTCCATCCAAATGTTTTTTTAGGATTGCATTTACTTAACTGAGCGATCTTTTCAGCACGTACACTGTTATATTGCTCTTTCTTATCTTTGCACAGCTTTCTATATTTATTTCTCAGCTCGCACATCTCCACTCTGTGTCTACATCCAATTTGCTATTGTAGCAAATGTAGAAAGATTGTGTACCTGCTTACATTCATCATCATACCACATCTGTGTATTTCTTATACATGAATTACTTCCTTTGTCACTTATTACTGTAGTTGTAACATGGTCAGCGCCGGCATTCAAAATGACGTCGGTAAAATCAGCAACTGCTTTGTTTAATGTTTCTTTATTCACGAGACCTCACTCTCTAAACTGATCAGTATTTCTTCTAGTTTTGGACTGGTACCATCAGATTGTATAATATATATCTTTCATTCTTTCCATTTACACCTCATCACAGTCTGTTTTCTTACGGTATTCCTCTGAGAGTTTAATGCCAACTGTTGACAAAATTTCAACTTCCATACATTAGGAGCATGATCTGAATATAATATTATGTCAAAATTAGTAACATAGAAATCATATACTACTTCAGGACAGTCATATATATATAGCATAATCTATTAGACTTTTTCCTCTGTGGTAGAGAAACGTGCACTGACCTTTCGCTTTATCCAGACCCGCTCTCCCATTCAGTATAACACATCCACACATTTTACAAAGATCATCCAATCTGTGTCCACACTCGTTCACTTTTGGGTCTTCAGTACTTCTTACAGTTGTCATGTCATGTTCATGTAGCATTGGCTCAGATACAATTACACAATCAGTCATATCATGAAATCCAAGTACATCCTTAACTCTCTCATTCATATTCACAACATCATTCCGACTCAGAATCTCGCACATGCTCCCACATCTCGCATTCATGTCTCCAAAAATAAGCATTTTCCCTATTTGCTTTATTTCAGTAATTTTATCTGATATAATATCGAACAATCCTGGACCAGTTTCTGCATCCATTTTACTCGACTCTTGTGGTCGTAAATAAATAACAATTATGTAAACATCTTCCTCCCAGCCAAAAGATGTACAGTCTAATTTAAAACATAAACCATCCTCAAAATCCCATTTTATGCTCAATACACCCTTACTAATTGAATGCTTTAAGAAACACACAAAACCCCCGCCCCTAGTCACGTTTAGCTCTTTTTTTTTCTGTGCTTTGCTACGCAATCGTACCCATCCAACTGTAATAGGCTTTCTTCATTCGTCCAAGTTTCAGACAGTAATATTATATCATGTTCTCACGCTTTCTTTCTAAAACCCTCATCACTCCACACATTCCAGCTTACACACGAAATATTATTGTTCACATTTACAAGCTCAGCAGAACAACAGCTGCACTTAATGTTTATAATATACAGTTCGGGGGAATCCCCTTCTGGCACTGTCTCCTATTTACAGCTCAGCGGCGTCACCTCACGAACGATCTTGCCATCGACCAGAAGTTTTGCGGGGTACTAATAGCTATTTTGAACACCCAATGTGAGTATGAACAGGCTGTGATATCACACCTAGTCCAAAGGACATGATAAACGACTGATGTTTTGGCCAGCAAAAGTTTCCCAGCCTGATATTAATTTCTGAACTGCAGAGAAGGCAGACATCTTGGGCTAATGAATTTGTCCCTCATAGCTCAAGCATCATGAAAGGAGACTTTCAAGCTATGAAATCAAAGATGACATCATTCCCCCAAACATCTCCACCCTCTGTAGGCGTTGCCATGAAAGGGGCGTGCCTTTAGCTTGAATGACATTAACACAATAAACAGCTTTCAAGTCAAGGATAACGACGTGATGTGTTCCTAGAGTCTGAATGCCAGACGATGATGGTTGATGAAGCAGAGGACACAGGAATGGTTTTGTTTTCCTCTTTCTTTTCTTTGGCAAGGCACAAGTCTCTCTGGTCGCCCTTCCGCTCCCGGTAGCAACAGCATTTCCCAGCAAAAGCCTGCTTCCTCATCACCCAGCGGCATCACTCACAGCACTCCTGTTTTCTCTCATTCGTCAATCACGAGTTCCCAAAAAGGTCTCAGGTCCCGATAAGAAATTGTGAAAAGCAAAGATTGTCAAGACCACACGAAATAACAAGCGGTATCACTACAGATGAAATTGTTTTCATATGAAACGCCTCGAGTCGGGTATGCATTCCACAGATCTTGTTTCTACATACAACCGCCCTTATCTCGACTGAACAGAATGCCTGACTGGGAGAATAAGCGGGTTGTTTCAGAGGAAAAGCGGGGAGGGGTAGGAAAAAAACTCCATAGATTAAAGAAAATTGGTAGATCTAGGCTGTGATTTGGATCGTGCTACCAGACGTCAGCAGTGTGTTGTTAGATTTGACAGTTGCTGCTGCAGTCTCAGCGAAAGACTCAATCAACATCCGTAGGTTGAGAGCTGATCAAAGCGGGTAAGGCATCTTCCATACCAAAAAGCATAGAGCCCCCCAGCACTGTGTGTGGCGATGTTGATGGTTTTGTCTATCTACCGGCAACTAAAAAACATCTCCTCATTCCCACTTGAAAATTCTCGTTTTTTGACAGTTGATATTCGCCCCCGCTGCGTTTCCAAGATTGAGTCGCTATCTAGGCCCCGGGCAAGTAATGACTACCGACGCCCCCTCCTGCTGCGGAAGTCTTCTCCTTAGCCAATCGGTAACGCCTCAGCTTGGTGGTCTTGTTTTGTGCAATGTCAAAGGTCAATATTTTCATACCTATGAATGGGGCGTTCCTTGATCATCAAAGCCCACACGTCGGAGGTCTGGGAATGAGAAGAGATATAGCCTAAGGATGGAAGGGTGTAAAAATTATCTCCCTTCGTCTCCAAGGGCAGTAACTCACGAGTTGTTAGGCAACTTGTGGAGAGGGCAAGAGAAAAACCTTTTGTAACTTGTATATTTGATGCACCTGTTAAATTACGTCTATACATGTAATTTATGTCTTATGTCCTATCCCAATGCCATTGAATTATGCATATTTCACTTATGGACCACAGCTGTGTTCTGGGTCTTTCACAAATAAGCTTGTTAAACCTTTGAACACATTTTGTTTTACTCAAATGGAGGGACGGCTGTGTTAGTATTATTTCCCTTTATCCTATGGCTTGTAGACTGTTTACAAAAAGAGATGTTAAAAAATCATCTCTGTGCTTATAATGGCGGCTGATTGTGAACAGACGGCAGACAAGCTTATCAGTTCACCAAGCCAAATACACACACACGCACGTAAACACACGTAAATATATATATACACACACACACACACACACACACACACACACACACACACACACACACACACACAAAGTCCTGAAATGTATGATTCTATAATGTCACCCCTATTGTTCTTCATTAAGGCAAATTAATTTTTGGGCTGTCTGAAACTCGCCAAATAGAGCAGGCCCTCTATGGGACTATGAATACTGTTAAATACCCAACCAACTAACCTGAAGTTCTTCCTCTTAGGAAAATATTTTTGTGTTGTTTCGAAGTTTATATACTGTCTCTTATACACATCNTATATATATATATATATATATACAATTCCTTGTTACCATAAAAACAACTCAGATTTCCATAATATTCCTACATTATGACTAAGTGGAATATATTATAGTCCGTCCAACAATATACGTTTTCGTTTTTCGCGAATATCTCCTGTTTGCTTTGATCAATCTTTACCAAATTTTGCATCGCCTCCTGTTTCAGTTTGTCTTAACAAAAAAGTATTTTCCGGCGATTATAGAGATGTAAATATAAAAGTTGTCTTCATAAAATTATATTAAAAAACTCGACCGCAAGGAAATCGCGAAGATAAGATGGTTTACAGCTTCATGGAATGTGACGTGATGAAACGCAGCTTCCCTAAACGCAAACATATTTGACTTGGATAATTACAAAGCATGTATTAACAAGAGCTGTGTTTGACTTGGTTTGGACTTAAATAAATGCAAAAGCTAAATATATAGCATTTAGTCGGTATGTGAAAGATGTAATTTTGTTTGTTGTGAGGAATAGTTATGATATGACTGTCCCGTTGGGCTGATTGGTCGTCTGGAGTGCCTATCACGATAACTCGAAAAGTTACTGGCGATCTTGAATTTACCGTGATAGAAAGGTTGGCTATATCTGTAAAAGAAACATGGTTAAATCCGAATTGTATGAGATGTGTAAAGTTGCAACTACAGTACTTGGGAAGACCAGTCACAAGGTCCTGTTATCCTCTTCCCCAGTTTTATAATACAGTACTAGCTGAAGTGCTTAAAAAGTGTGGCGGTGCGGTATTTACGTGGGTCTGGTTACGACACAAACGAAATTTAATAAAATACTTATCGATTTACTGTAACGAAAATGCCTTGTAACGTGCTGAGAGTAAAACAAAGGCACATAGAAAGTTTCAAGTCGATTCGAACAGCGATAACGACGCTATGCCACATACAAAATCGAGGCTTTTTAAAAAAAATAATATGAGTAAATATGAACTTTTTGGGTGTCTGTCTAGTTTATAAACGTGAACCTTGAACTGAATTAGATACAGAGAACGAACAAGACAAATTGATGGCAGTGATGCTTGAAATCGGGAATGCAAAAATTTGCACAAAGATAAATCTTTATATTAGAGTACGTGGAAGAGGCATGGGCGGGGGGGGGGGGGAATAATCGGGGAGATCGTGTATCAGTGTAAATTACACTGTTATTGACTATTGTTGTGAGTATTTTATGCATGTGACATGTAACTTGTCTGATCGCGGGCGTAGTATTTTGTCCTTGGTTAACGGTTGCTGTCTGCGGAAAAAAAGCGCTTGTTACGTCTAAACAGCTAAGCCACGGAATGTTGCATAAACCGAATTATTTGGACTTGCTCTTATGTGAACCTGCCGTGAGAAGAGGATTACTGTGAATACCGTAAAATTTCTGTTCTTTGAATCATCACGTTTCCTGAGTTTTTTTATATACTTTAATGAAGAAAACTTTTAAATCTGTAACTGTCCACATGTGAATACACATGTCTCTGTTAAGACAAACTGAAACACAAGGCTATGCAAAATTTGGCGAAGATTTGTCAAAGCAAATCGGAGCTATTCGCGATAAACGAAAACCGTATAATGTTGGACGGACTATAATATCATATAATAGTCAACAGATTAAATGGTGGTCATGTGCATCCTTTGCCTTGGAAAGCATGCCTTTTGTCGGTGTTGCACAATAAAGAATTAAATATTGGCCTCAGATGTTTTCACACGAACCCCATAATTAATACTACAAGACTACAAAAATAAATAACTTTGGCAATGTTCACNGGGGGGGGGGGGGGGGGGTCCACTTTATGATTGTTTCTCTTTGACATGATCTCCCTTAGCCTAAGTTCCTGTTAATCTATTCCACTGAACTCAGGCAGGCACGCACGCAGGCACGCAGACACACACACACACACACACACACACACACACACACACACACACACACACACACTCACACAAACACACTTGCATGCATACACACGAACACACTTACCTACACAGACACACTGACACACACCCACACACACACACACGCGCGCGCGCGCGCGCTCGCACAACAAGTTTAGCAAGTTTGACACACAAAGGCCTGCTTGCAACTGCAAAAACGACAGAAGAATCAACATCGATAGGCAGCTATACATGCCCATTTCTTGAACAACGAACAAATCAGACCATGGACACAATGACTTAACATTTGATCCATCTTTCTCAGATTTATGGAACCAGACCAACACATGCATAATTATACCACGATACATACATGTACGTAATGATTTAATTCATATGTCGGGCATACAGAAATCGGAGCTGAGAAAATTGGCATCTACGGCATTTTAGTAACATATTTGGTAACATATTGCGCGGCTGTCACAGATGCCAGATATGAACCTCCAGGACTAGCGTTTCAATAATTATGGTGTATACTGAATGGAATATGGACTTTAAAATTAGACAAAATAAACCGCAATATTTGAATCGAAGCGACTTCAACAGTTTTGTACCCCGACCGACAAATTAATAACATGTGATACCAGAGGATTGTCTCGCACAGAAATCATGTAAAACCGAGCCACCTTGGAGTTTTGCAACGGTAATACCAATGCATTCGAGAAAGCAACAGAAATAAAGGCAGTTTGCAAAATTCATTTTTTTTAACCCATTACTGGTCAAATTACTCAGTCTGTCCGATTTTATGTAAACACATCTTCTCCTTTCTTGGGCGCTGCCGGCCAATATCAGGTTGTGGAAATACTTGTATATAAAAGGACGTGTCATTTAGACAAGACATCTAGGTACTCATTTTTAGGCACAATTTAAACCTTAACATAAAGTCAGGCATATGTATTATCGAGCAAACAAATCTGGCTTAATTAAAACTTGGGAACAAAGTCAGAAAAAGAGATGTATTTCTTTGATATTTATAACAAACTATGATCCCCTCCCCATCCCACTCTTTCTTCTCACCAAAGAATTATGTCAGTGGGGAATATCTAAACCTCCAGCTCAATGGGAAAAACAAGTCTAAAATCAGTATAGAATTTGTAGAATTCTACAGTTCATTGGAAGGTTCGATCAGGAAAAACAATGGGTGCCAAATACCCGAAACTTTAAAATTGGATGCTTTATAATTTAGATCACAGATTTATTAACATATATATCTATACCTTGACACTGGTTGGCAGGGCCCCAAACAAGGGGATATTTTATATATTAGCGGATTAATTGGCTCATATAAACTGGGTGATTTGACCTTTTAATTTCGCCTGAGTTCTTCAGGTTCTTGGCACTTATTAGAAGGGCAAATCATTCATTTTGTACAGGGACAATCTAAGGCTTTTAGTTAAAAAAATAAAATGTATAGGCCTATGTATTAGCATGCGTCAAAATCAGCCTAATGAAAAACTGGGGACTACATCAGAATTCGAGGTGATCTTTTTTGAAAGAGATTTGTGAAAAATTTGGTCCTTGATCCCCCCTCCCACTTCCCCTAATTTCTTCGCCTTCAAAGATCGGGCAAAAGAAGTGGTTTAACTTCCATGGAAGAAATTTCCCGAAACCACAGTTGTATATGTTAATAGAGCCGAAAGAAGAATAAAACAGTAGGTTCCAGTAACCTTAACCAGCAGCTAGTACCTGCCGTACGTTCACTTGGAAACACAGTCACACAACATTATGGCGGTCCAAGGTCTACGTATGAGGACAATCTCTCCTCCTGTGGAAATGCACCCAAAATCACCAGTTATTTTTTCAACTTGAAATTTCATTCCTTCTTTCTTTCTTACCTCCCTCCACCCTCAGCCCCACCATCAACCCCTACCCCNGGCTCACAAAGTCAAATGGTGTTGTCCAAGGAAGCTGCATTATCTTTAAATTCCTTTGGGCAGATGCAACAAACTTTTGTTTCTTCAGGACCTCTTTCCCCCAATCATTAACAGAATAACCCGTCGCAAAATGCCAATATCATCACTTTTAGGTTATAAATGTGTGGTTGCAAGTGGATGTGACCATGAAGGGTTGCAAATATGGTCAGCTAAAATCATCTGTTCATGCCAAGTGTTTACCTGGACAAAATGACCAGCAAACAGGGGGTTACTTCCCTCCTCCCTCCCAATCACCCCTCTCACCATTCCCTAAAAATTCCCCTCCAAATAGGCTACCATGGCAAAATTTTAGGGTTAAACTGTAGGTTCATGGGAACTTTCAAAGTAGCACAGAGTATGTCATCAAGGGAATTGGCTTTTATGAAAAGTATCAAACTCTACTGGCCCATAAGAATGGTCTGAGACAGATATTCCAAAAACATTAGCACCATTTTGTGGGGAAATGAATGTGCTCGACAGCTGACAGCTGCATATTTCTCCTGGGAACTAACAAAGGCTATCATCACCCCCTCCGCTTCATCTCAGTGAGTCAGACTTTTGAACATTTTCCGTGTCATTCTGCAAATATACCTTAGCTCAGGAATATCATCCTCTGTCATTAAAGAATCAAGAGAAAGACACTTCAACAGTAGAGAATGCATCACAACCGGCAACTCAAAACATTTGTAGGGAATAATTAGATGTGGGGAGGGGTTAAGGGTCTTGGCACCTATTAGAAGGGCAAATCACTTATTTTGTACACCCCAATTATTCCGCAATATATATATATATATTTCCCTCTTTTTTGGGAGACTGCCAGCCAGTGTCAGGGTGTAGAAATTTGCAAAATGAACTGTGATATAAACAAAGCATCAAATTTTAAAGTTTCAGGTACAATGTAAGCCTAATTTTAGATTTTAAAAAAAAACTGTGTAGATCTATATATTAGCACGCGGTCAAAATCAGCCTAATGAAAAATTGGGGACCAATTAGAATTCGAGGTGACCTTTTATGAAAGAGACTTGGGAAAAATTTTGGGCTTTGAACCCCTAAAAAGATCGGGCAAAAGAAGTTCTTTAACATCCATGGGAGAAATTTTCTGAAATCACATATGTAAATAACACAAAATGTTAATAGAGCTGAAAGACAAACAAAAAAAAAATAGATTCCAATAACCTGATCATCACGCGTGAATTAAGGTTTGCGACACCTAGTAGAGGGGCAAATCACTGATTGTGTACAACCCAATTAATCCGCTAACATATAAAATCCCCCTTTTTGGGGGGCCCTGCCAGCAAGTGTTAGGGTGTAGAAATGTGTAAAATGACCTGTGATCTAAATAAGGCATCCTATTTTAAAGTTTCAGGTACAATTTGAGCCTTCTAGATAAAAAAAAAATGTAGGCTTATGTATTCGCACGCGGTCAAAACCAGCGAAATGAAAAATTGGGGACCATATCAGAATTTGAGGTGATCTTTTTCAAAAGACATTTGTGAAAAATTTTGGGCGTTGACCCCCCTTTTTCTTCCCGTTAAAAGATCGGGCAAAAGAAGTACTTTAACCTCCATGGAAGAAATTTCCCGAAATCACAGTGGTATATGTAGAATAACACAAAATGTTAATAGGGAAGAAAAAAGAAGAAAAAACAATAGGTGTCAAAGACCTTAATCAGCAGCTAGTACCTGGCATGGTTCCACTTAGAAACACAATGTTTACATCGTGGCGGTCGAGGGGGATCATCTAGGCTATCTGGACAGTCTTTTAAACTTCCTCTACCCCTGGGGC
>JAWQUT010000322.1:540865-561129 GCA_033807755.1 Ellobium chinense
CCCACCACCAACTAAGAATCCCCATATTTTTTTAGAGGAAGCAGAAACTAGAATTGAGCTTGACAAAACCAGCAATAAACTGACCCAGTGAATCTAATGCTTGCATTGCATAAAATCACTGATACCTATCTTGGCACCCATACAAATGTTTATACAGATGGGTCTACTTTTAAAGCAATAGCTGGAGCAGGATAGGGAGAAGGGGACCGTGATACAATACCCAAACTGGACTTCTGATGAACTTTTTCAGTGTATGTGAAGAGAACCGTGCCAACTGCGGAGCTCAGTTAACTGCAACTGAGACCGTTCTATTTCATCTGAGAACTATTTTCATAGCCTCCGGTTCAAGCCCAAAATGTTGTGATCTTCACAAATTCCATGTCAGTTCTACAAGTTCTACAAAATGACTCTCGTGGGAAAGCTTGACTTCCAGCATCATCAAAACCTGTGGCATCAATATCCTCGCACGCTCAGAAGCACCAGGAAATGACAACCCAGACGCCTTAGCTAAGTAGGAATCTAGACAAGAATAATCAAATCCACCAGTCACATACAACTAGATAGATCGTCAGAGAAAACAACCAGGAGGACTGGATGACAAATGGGCATTGGAAAAGTTAGGAAGGGTAATGTAGAAAATAAATGCTCCAGAACAGATACAAGGATCATCTTTCAATGCCATATACTAGATCACTTCTCTTAGTGCTGGAAACGTGAACTTCTCAGAATTTCTTTTGGTACTTTCCATTATTCTAAACCGTCTGTAAAAGCCGTTAGGTCACTCCGCAAAGGTCAAGGTTAAAATATCCTACTAAATTGCTTCAGTGGCTTCTTCTGGCCGACCCAATTATCTCCCCTTGAATTTCTATTTCACAACAAGCAGCAAGTAAGAATCATGAGACATGTTTTAAATATAATACAGAGGACAACGAGTTTTCATTTTTTGCATTTTCTCAAAAAAGAAAAAAATGTTTTGGTTCAATGACTGTATGAACTGTCACATTGTTGCAAAGCAGAGTCAGCGGCTCAGGAGTATACAGGGTGTTTTACCATTCAGATTTTGAATAATTCTGGTGCAGATACATTAATACACGTATGCTGGTCACAGAAGCTCATGGTATATTCCAAAGCCGACCTGACAGCGATTTGATCATTGACACCAATGAAAAGATAGAGCAGGTGATATTTGACACACACAAATACCACTCAATGTTTGCTCTGATCTGCGACCGTTGTTCTAAGTTAAACTTCGGTTTCCGAAAGGAACTGATAGATCAGGTATGCGTGCCCATTTTCAGTACTGTGTATGTATTTTGGGGCGCTTTCTTTACATTTTCTGACAACTTCTTTGCAAAATGTCTATGCTCTACCCTATTTGGTGGATGTAAAAAAAAAAAAAGATGAGTTCAACCTTGAACGAGCCCACACGCGCCAAAGATAGAAGAGAAAAATGATGTAAACTATATTCGATGAAACCTTCACATCATTCTCAATTTCGGCATATGTAATATGATCACGTTCTTTGTCAGAGGTGAATGCCGTGACCAATAGCCTGTCAGTTATTTATGTTGAGTGCCTTTTCGGAATGTGCGCTTTTTTCAAACGTTCTCAGCTACATGTTAATTTCCTTATTAAATATTTGAAACTGTCACCTCCCACCTCACATGCATGCCAGGTGTTATAAAAATCCATTCAGAATAAACCGCGATGGACATAACTGAAAATCATGAATCGAAAAATTCAGTTTTTAAGATCAACTCTCAAGACGTAAGCCAGGGCCTCTTGCTCTAGTTTCTTTCTCTTAATCGCCTTTAAGTCATTCTTTATTTAAATTATCGCAATCAAATTCAGGGAATCTCCATGAAAATATAGCGATGTTCAAATTTCGTTATTTTAGCAAATTTAGAAGTGGTCGAGTAAACGTTATTAACAAATGACTCTTGTATAAATTGTCTGCCGAGGTGGGACCAGGTCATAATCTTCATTCTGTGAACACAACATGCTCCTCTCAATACGCACTTACAGAGTTACAGTGGTCATGAATATTGACTGGTCATCCTTTCTTTTAGCTTCAGATGTGAAACTAGAGTAAATAAAAGCATTTAAGACAAAAATCAGTAGGTGATGGCATTACAAAAAGTACAAATTTTAAAGATTGAACAAACCCCACGAATCTGGTGGTGGACATCTTTCGATTTCACCGCAATAGATCGGGAATGGGAACTGACATCATAGCTACTATTATACTACACGCGCAGAAGCTTAAACTTTCAGTTCACTTTCAACACAGTGTAAAGTAAATCGCTCGTTTGTAAAGCAGGGACACACATATTGATCCAGACAATATTCCAACGAAATTCGACCATCACTCAATACACTATGAGCCTGAATCTCATGCGCACGCAATAAGGAACTGACGCTGCTGTAACTTCTCTCTCCATATTACAGGTCCCTTCCCGTTGATTATGACGGAGATGTAGGCCTTCATCCATTCATGTAAAATTCATTGTTAATTAGACCTGATACCGCTCACTATGCCTGTCTGCTGACTCACAACTCACACGTCTGAGAGGTGCAATTGTTAGCTGGCATAAAACAGTGCATTATTATCAATTCCCGTTGTTGGCTTTTATTGTGTGACTGACTTTAGGAAGTGATGCTCTCAATAAACTCGGAAATAAAAGGCGTATATTAGTGGCTAAGACATGCAAGGCAAGTCAAAGTATTTACCATAGGTTACCTCGAAAAGGACAAGGCCAATGCCGGATGTATTCTCGACAAAATAATCAGAGAAATAATATCACTCACGTACCTTAGCTATACTTAACATTCAGAGATATTATTTCATGCCAAAACTCTACGGATGATAATCTTTGTTCACAACCACTTTAATAGGCGTACTTCGGAAATCGCTCAAGGGAAATAATACACCTGAAAATTTGACTCCTTTAGAGTTATGCCCACTTTTTCGAGCCCACGCCCTTTAGAAGTCGGCCATTTTTGTTTACTGAATCGTTCTTTGTCGACTCTACGTCGAGCGTTTTGAACTTGGACCGCTTTTTACTGTGATAAAGTTGGCCGAGTCTGCGATACCGGCATGTCTTCCCGTACTGCTCTTAACAATAATGTATAGTATACCGAATCTGTTTTCATTGTACTAAGAGAAAATAGTTTGGTTTTTGACGTGAAATTCGTATGAAGGGTCCGGTGTAATCACTGTCCCAGCTGACCAAAATCCCTGTTTCGAAACTTGAATACATTCTCATTTCCATCTTCATCGTCCCTGCGTTTTGGGTTTTGTTTGTTTTCTGCTGAATGTTGTCATTGTGTTTTGTGTGTCTCAGAACTGGTATGTATGATTAGACTGCATCAATCTGAATATTTTTTATGTTCCTGGTCTTCCAGTGATAACATCGAACAAGTTTGATGCTTAAAATGGCGATCTAAAAAGAGTTCTCTGTGCGCTTGATAGACGACGATGAAAGGACTAGTGTCTAGGCTAGACTCAGTCAGAAAACACAATTACACATATACTTCATCATACCACTGATTCTTCAGATTTTACAATTTTGAAATATTGGACCTTATGAAAGATATCAGGTAGGTCTAGACCTGGACACTTTTGAAGTTTTGTCACGAGTTAAAATTTTTGTTCAAGGATTCGGCGTTTCAACAGTTTACAATAACTCTAAATCTGTGTGATAACATTTTATCGATGTGTCAGAATGTTGTCATGTCCAACTTTCAAAGATTTGGTAAAGTACGGTGTGTCATGATTTAAATTTTTATTTCTAGGATTAGACATTTCAAGAGTTTACGATAACTCTTAATCTGTGATTAAACATTTTATGGTGTGTCAGAATGTTTACTTGGTGTTCCTCCCAACACAACAGACACGCCATAACCGTTATTTATGATTTGATTTATACTGAATAAGAGAAAAAAAGTGTCTTTGTGGAAAGGGTTATATGGTTCTATATTTTCCATATTTCTTCATGCGTCTGTGTCTATTGTGCCTCCATCGTTCCCCCTTCCCACACCCAAAAAAACAACAAACACATGCATCGAACGGCCATTTGTGCTAGACTAGGCCTAGACTTAGTCTAGTATCGCATAGTACACCTTTTTTGGCCTTCGTTCGATACAATTTTACTTTTCAAAATTCTCACGTATATTAAATCCAGCACTCTGCACAAATGTTGGGCCTAATTTTGATGTACAATGTGATTAAGTTTATGCATCGAGCTGTAGGCCTACAGTGTTTTACGTAGTGGAATGTACTGTTACTGATATCAATGGAAATGATTGAGCTTGCTAAAAGTTATGCGAATAGGCCGAGCGGTCAATAAGTTGATGGCGTGTAAAATTGTAAAAACAGGTCAATGTCACGTTCACCAGTCTGTCTATGCGCTAGGTACCCTTTCTGCAACACGCTTTCCTCACATTGTGTACAACTCGGGGTATTGTCGAGTGGGTCCAGGAAATGGGACATAACTCCTTTAAGTGTTAACTTTCAGGAGTTACCTCCCGCAATCGGATTTCCGGATAACGTCTATTGAACAGGATTCAACCTCACCCAGTGCGCCAATTTAGTACAGGTGCTATTTACATCGCTACGTTTTTGGTTAAAGGTGGGAAATTTAGCCTGCTGATACCTTGACCTAGATATAGATCCCAAACCGCAATTCACTTTGAGAGCAAAAAAATACAGTAACTTTAAAAACCGTGGTCAGGTATTAATGGTGCGCAAATCCCCAAACACCTGCTATTAAAATATCATTAGAAAATGCGCACCAAAATGCAAAATGGTGCGGCCCCTGTTTGAGAGAATATATGATATATTAATTTATATATGAATATAACACAATACAACTTCAAACCCTTTTTCTTAGAAAATGGAGATAAAGGCATCGTTCTGATTACTAAATGTGAGTTTAACCTTTTCGGACAATTTAAAAGTGTTTCTGTTATTTAAAAATTGGGAAATATTCTGGTAACGGAAAATAAGTCACGAACACATCCTGCAAAATACATTGAAACTAGCAGAAACGTGTAGAACTATTCTATTATTAGTCATGTTAGCAACGACCTAATTTCAGCTAAGAGGGTAAATTCCTGGGTGAACTCGTTTTGAGCGCACATGTTAAAAACAGACACCCGCCTTAGGCGCACCCAATTTGCGCGCACTCAGATACCGCACTGGCGACTCGATTACTATACAGTATATTTTTTCAAACTGTTGTGTTTTTATACGCAGGCCTGTGTCACGTATCTTTATTTTTTTTCTTAAATTGATGTAGTGTGTTGAAAATCAATACACTTGAATGAACAACAGGCTTTGAAATGAATAACAACGCAAGCTTACGTACACAAAAAGAATACAAAAAGGTGAAGGATGTGAGTGTTTGTCGTCAGTGTATGCATGAAAGAGTCTAATTAAGAGTCTATGTGGGTTAAATGATGTGTAAGAGAATCATGTCGTGAATTCTCTCAACACGCTATTTGTATGTATTGAATTTAGAGAGAAACTCGGATTCAATTCCGTTGACAAGTAATCGAAATGTCTTTCAAAAACGACTCGATACCACCATATATAAAATTACTTCATATGAACAAAAGAATTTAATGCGCGCAAAACGGGTGGAATTTGAGCTACCTGAGTGCGCTCAATCAGGTAGAATTTTTCAAATGTGCGCGCAAAATGGGTGCACCGAAATTCCTGGTTGGGATCCATATCCCAAAATACGTGGCATATATCCATCTACCGCTGTGCCAGTTTTCATAGCTTTAATCAAAAATGCAGAATTCGCCCCTTTTTTCGATCTTAGCAGCTGTACTAACTGACTGTGTATCTGCACCCATGAGGATAGTTTGACACTTTTCACTCCTCTCTGTGGCATACAGTATCAGCTAGAAAATAAATCTACCTACAAGTAGGCTTTTATAGCACTGAAGGGTCAAGGCCCATAAGAGATACATTAATAAAGGAAAAAAAAAATGAAATTAGAGAAAATTATCTAGACATGTCTGATTCTGAGGATGAAGGTTGTTAAAACACGAGGATCAAGCTGATGGACTTATCTTAATCTTTTAAGTCTGACTGCTGTAATGGCAAGGGAAGTGTTTTAAAACAGGCAACCTGTCATGTTGATTCTTGGTAAACGATACTCTCATTTTTTAATGAAAGTCAAAATATTCAAAAGAAAACCTGTTGACTTGAAGACACTGTCAAACAAGTGTAGCTGCTTGCTTGGGAAATGGTAAGAATAGTGCCATGACATAATCGCAATAGTTTGTATCGCGCCGCATAAGAATAGCGCCTTGTATATTCGATAATTTTAAAGTATTTGATAACCCTTTTTGTCCATCTGTAGGCTTACTTTGTGTTTGCTTCTGTACAGTTAGTCGACCTTTTCCAGTAGTCAGCCACCTTCTACGTGATTTTGAACACAAATTGTTCAAAAAGTTAAGTGGTTTTAAAAGATAGTCTATCCTAAAAAATAGTCTCAATAACTGTCCACAGCTTTTGCTCGTGAATAGATTAGTGTGTAATGACTTTCAAAGCAATGTAAACAATTTTGTTAACAGCGATATCAAATATAAACGGTGACGTGATTTTTATTACTGTGATAATGTTTTAGGACAACTCTTATCAACGTCTTCCAGCTTCTGTTGAAAACAAAAATTTAAGTCAAACAAATTAAAACTCCGTACCAACGACTATTATGGTTTCAGGTACCTTTTAATAGGCCAAATCGCTGACTGTGGACCATCCTAATAATCTGCTAATATATCGTCACCGTCTCCTAACACTGTCGTAACTGATTATTGGTAGATTTGCATTTACGACAGTATTAGGGGACGGTGACGATATAAGGTCTCGCTTTTTGGGGGCCCTGACAGTCTTAAACTTGCAGATACAATTTGAACCTTATAGATATAAAAATAAAGTGTGTTAGACCTATGTAAGCTTATCAGCACGCACTCAATGCCAGCCTAATGAAAAATTGAGGACCAAGTTAGAAGGCGAGGTGTCTAGTTTTGAAAGAGATCTGTGNCCATTGTCTTCCCTTAAGGCTTTGGAAGTACTTTAACTTCATAGGAAAAAATTCTGAAAGCACATAGAACTTACAGAATAACACATTTCATTTATAGGATCCACAGAAGAAAACACAGCAGGTGCCAATAACTTAACAAAATCTCTGAGGGGAGGCAAGAAGAAAATAGGAGACGCTCTTATTTCCAACCGTAGGAGTTACATCCCTTCCCGAAGGTTATTATTCACAAATAACTTTCAAGTCATTGAACTAAGCACGTTCATCACCTAGTAACTAAGAACAGCAGGATAGCATGTCTTAATGTACAGTCCTAGGGAAATTGAAAGTGATATGTTTTATCTCATTCGCACGGCCTTGAATAAAATGTTGATGTGTTCTTCATCACAGAGACTTGGCTCTTTCACATGAGGATGATGTTAAAATTGCGAACTGGACTCCGCGAAATTATATTATTATGTCGGGACGTCTAGGGGAAGGCATGGCGACTATTTACTGAAACATATTAAATTGCAAAATATGTTTAAAAAAACGAATCCCAGTTGGCAAGTTTTCTTTCTCCTTCGACATAGGTTCATCTCATCATACAAAACTGAAACTGACCATGGCCATATGACAGCATCATTATTATACAACACCGTGGCAATTTTCACTTTCTATCTTTCCGCGATTATCGCGTGATTAACGATAACAATTTTTTTTAGTTTTCCACTGTTCACAGTCAACAGACTGTTCCAGCTTGGTGCATGAAAACTATGAGATTTTAACGTTTTCATACTGATCTGAGAAGAGCATCCTCTCTTTCAATCCGCTGATTAAGACTTTTTTTTAAATGAGAATGTTAAGATTCGTTTACGGTTCCAAGTTAAAAAAAAATAAAATTCATTTTGAAGCAAAACAATAACAAAAAACAGTAGAATTGGCAACAGCTGGGTACTTGGATTAGAGGCAAATATTTTGAGTACTCATAATTGATATATGTACTAGTATTCATGCCCACCTCCACTGAGTTCTTTCTAGTAATAAGCCTAGTCTTAGAATTACCAATCGAGTTAAATTAACATGGTGCACTAAACACATAAATAGGCTCACACCAAAGTTCTTGAATGATAATAGGAGATAATTCCCAGAGCACTATGGAAAATATCAATAGATGTGTGGCTGTCTCTAGGAGAAAGTCTTGTTTTGTTTTTCTTGCCTGCTGTTCGCACAAAACATGACTATCTGAACCCATCAAGGTTTAAAAGGTCTTTCGAATTTATTCAACAACACAAAGAAACATTCTCGAAGCGAAATGCATCTCTCGACCGTGGCCGGAACCGTGTCCGTCGCTTGCCAAAAAGTCATATGGAAAAAAAAAAGCCAAGTGAGAAAATAGTCACACAGAAGGAAGTGACATCTTCTATTTAGGTCGAGAACCTTAGTTTCCTGACCATTCTTTGGCTAACATGTTTTGATGACTGATTTGACGTCTGTGGACCTATTATAAAAAATTTAGCCTCCATGTTCTTCCGAAAAATCGCCGATTTCTTTGCTAGAGGACCAAATCCAAGATGGCTGTCAAAATGGTCGATGATACCAACTTAGAATTATAGTTTCTGAAGCAGAGTGCTTAGAAAATTGTATAAATGTACTTCTTAGGGTAAATCGATGACGCCGATTCCGAATCCGATATCCGCTTGCTATTGTGGCATAATTTTGACCAAGAAATCCAAGTCACTGCATAAACATCTGACGACGCCATCTTCAGAATGTCTCCTTTGAACCTGAACATCTGGAATCACGTATAAATGCAGTTATTATGATAAACATGCCACAATGATTCCAATTCTGATGTCGCTTTGACGTTAATGATATAATTTTGACCCAGAAATCCAAGATGGTCGCCATCCGAATGTATGGGGAGCACCTAGGAGGACAACAACAACAACAACAACAACAACAACAACAACAACAACAACAACCAAACAAAACAATATAACCAAAGAAAACTCAATACAGTTGTTTGACCAAATGGATGCTCTGATGGGAATTGCTCTGTGATACCTGCCTGTTCGTATGAAATCAGGCGCATCTTTGGTTTTGAGTGCCTAACTGAATCCATCTTGCAACCCCAGACTCGATCGCAGCTTCTTGATAGCCGACGCGTCATCCTAAGAAACAGAATAAGAGATTGCTGAAGACTGAGCCTGGCATTCATCGATTATTTTTTACTGGTTTGATTTCGTCTGTTCCGGCTTTTTATCATTCCATATCATGTTTTATGGACACGCTGTCCTGCGGGACCTTTGCCCCAATCGACACTCTGGTAGACATTTCTGAATTTGTCAAATCTGCTCCATAACAGGGCCATTTAAAAAAAAAAAATTCCCATTTCTCAGTTCCGCGGTGGAGTCGGTAACTTCATCACAAACACGGGGCTATTTTCAGCTTTGGTTTGGCTAGTTTTTGGCATTGTTTTTACCCTCTGTTGGCGGTTTGTTTTTTTTTTAATTTGAGACTTGGCAACATCGGTCGATGGTCTTTATCTTGTCTCCCCTTTTACGGCTCAACCTGTGCAAGTGCAAATAGTGTGGTTGCTGAGTGTATATCTGTATTAATATTATATAAAAGGACAAAAATTTACAGTCAGCACATAGGGTATTATAATCTATTTTTCCATCAGACTACTTGCCTCCTTTTTTTTAAAATAGCTTCTCTCGTGACACAGCCTTTGGAAGTAATAGTGTATTATGGACGCGGTGGATCTGTGAAATTGTGTATGGGTTTTCAGATTATTGGCGAGTAAAACTAGCTAACCTTGACAAAGCTGTACTAATGCTTGTAACTGGCTCACGGGTGAAACAGTATGAGCATGATGTTTGAAATTCTACAAAACATTTGAGATAAGTTAAATTACACTGGATAAATCTGACAATATACTGGTAATCTACATTCATAGATTACATGGAAGCTACGACCCTGGATGTAAACATGCAGTGTAAGATGAAATTGCTACAAGAGTCACTTTTTAATTCTGAATAGTAAATCATTTCTAATTGTGCTAGATACATGCATTTCTAATAAAATTGTGCTAGATACATGCAGTTTTAGATTACCTTTAGGCTCCTTTTTAATTTGCTCTTTCTACAGATTTTTAGTGTTCTGAACCGTCTGAAAAATAGTGAAAAAGCCGTTGAGTCACTCCGCAGTGGCTGCTTTTGGACCGTCAGATTACCTCCCCTTAAATTTTTATTTTACATCAAGCAACAAGAAAAAGTCACGGGACATTTCTTTGAATCGTAAGACACACAATTTTCCACTTTGTTATGAAGCAACTTTGCTTGCCCCGTCCGCCTTCTCTATATTTCTACTTATTTAGCCGTATGTGGGGAACCTTGGAGGCTTTTATGCATATCATTTGCTCCAGTTGAACACAGAGAAATTCCGAAGATCTGATAAAGACAGCAACAATTTCCGATGTTCTCGTAGCGTCCTCAACCAGTGGACTGTAAGTTACTGAAGACGAGCACATTGACACGTTATAATAATTAAAGAAGGATATTAATTTTAGCAATTTAAATTAATCTCCCACATGCCCGAAAGGAAAACAAAAACAATTTTTAGAGAGTGACTAATAGTTTTAACAATCGAAAGAGACTTGCATGAAAAATGGATCTGCTAGCTTTCCAGAAAGATATCGTCGTAATCAGTTCCTATGGATAAGACCTATATATCACTTCCATTTGTAAGAAATATTATAAGCCAGATTTTTAACTGTCCATCTCAACTGGATGTACTTTAAAAGATGAAAATGTGTTGGGAATATTGGGGTTCCTCCAGTGCTGATAAGGATCTCGTTCAGCGCACTAAATGGTGGACTGCCGTCAAGTGGGGTGTAACCGAGCAGGAAAGGAATGCCACTAGCAGGGTTTCTAGTCCTATCCCACAGTTCCGCTCTGCTTGACAGGCTCAATACATCTTAGACATGTTAGGTACGTGGAGCCGGCTATTACAGAGCAAGGTCCCAAACAGGCAGAAATAATGGCGAGTGAGCTGTCTATATGGCTTTGTCACAGAATCCTAAAGGAATGGAAAACACACTCAAACTAGCATCAATATACATTTTTTTACAATTTACAATTTACCGTTTACAAAATGAGCACTTGGCCATTTACAATGAAAGGCATTGTCAGAATGCTAGGAATTAGTGCCCGTAAATGGCAGCCGCACTTTTTGCTCCTCAGAGAGTCGAGATCGTCCTGGAATAATCAGGCCTGCCTGGGTAATAATGTGAAATTGCATGAGCGGCCAATGACTGAAAATGGGGCTTATAAATTACATAATCATGGTCATTATTACATCAAACACACACACATGATATGGGGTATTATGTAAATATAATAAATTATTATATTTATATATTATTATTAATAATATAAAACTGAACTTTCGGGCAATGCCCTTCATCAGAGTATAAAAATATGTGAAATAAAACAGGACCAGCTCTATTAAAACACAAAACGATCAGCGGCCAGAGAGAAGATTAGGAGGACTTGGGGCCTTGGAGAATGTTGCTGTTGTTGATGTGGTTACATGAGGTACAACGAGAGTTGCCACAGGGCGAAGTGTCAGGAGTGGAAATATGCGTGCCTGTGGATGAACTGATTTTGGAGTAAACAAGCATGTCACCAAGGTTTTTCCCTTTTTTGTAGGCAACCATAGGTCTTTCTTGAAAAATATGGCCTACGTTGCTGCTGCTGGAAAGAATGGTCCAATTCTTTTGCACTATTTTTTGGACAGGAATATTGTAAGGATGAAAAGTAATAGAAAGGATGGGTCTGGAAGGAGAGGTGTCTTTTGTTTTAGGAGTAAGAGCTTTTCTACGAGAAATAGATAGAATTTTGTTGGCAGCTTTGGTCAAGACATGCTGGGGATAACCCCTCCTTCTGAAGAAAGAAGACATGTCGTTAAGCTTGTTCTCGAAATCAACTCATCAGAACAAAGACGTCTAAGTCTGAGGAACTGAATTGTTCATAAAGTTGATGAAAGTTTGGAGCTCTGTGTGGTCTATAGAGAGGTCGCACCAATACAGTCGTCCATGTATCTGCGATAGATTTCATGAATCTTACCCGAGTACTGGGCAAAGGCTTTTTCTTCAAAATAACCCAGAAAGAGGCACGCAAATGCTGGTCCTAACCGAGAGCCCATGGCCACACCCTGGATTTGTTTGTGCCATCCTTCTGCAAACTGGAACGATGTGAGGTCAAGAACCAGCTCGGTGAGGAGTAATAAAGTGTCAGTAGGGAAATCTATGCAAGTACGGCAGTTCAGAAAGTATTTTACAGCCTGAAGGCCATCCCCATGAGGGATGCTAGTGTATAAATTGGTAACATCCATCGTGAAAATGTACGAGATATTGCGTGGGTTGGAGTTAAAATCCTCGATAAGACAGAGGATCTCATTAGTGTCTTTCACGAAGGATGGCAGAGCTTGGACAATGGGCTGAAGAATGGTATCTAAGAAAAGGACCATGTGCTCTGTTGGGCAAGAGCATGCAGAAACAATTGGTCGGCCAGGATTGTTAAGCTTATGGATCTTGGGGAGGAGGTAAAAGAGGGGATGTCTAGGATTGGAAATTTTCAGAAGGTGACCCGATGCAGGCAGTCCATCAGATCGGATAACTCTTGTAATACCTTAGAGATGCGCCTGTTCTCTTTCTCTGCTGTAGCTAAGTCAGTAGTACGGTAGTTGTGGATATCCGAGAGCTGGTGCTCCGCTTCATCCAAGTAGAGATCCCTACGCCAAACAACCACAGCCCTTCCCTTGTCAGCTGGCTTGATAATGATGTCATTCCTGGACTTCAGGCGAATGAGGGCATCTTCTTCCTCCACAGACATGTTAGATACGCGGCAAGGGTGAGGACGTAGCCGTCGGATCTCCGTAGAACACTTTTGTCAATAAATACAGTAGTTCGATAGCAGGGTCGACATTGTGAGGGGGCTAGGGGAAAGAAGGGGGCTTGAACAAATTAGAAATGGGATCATCAACAGTAGAGGGCGGCCTGGAGGGAACGTGGCCAAAGACTGCCATCCAGCGGATGGTGCGGAAGAAGCGTTCGTAATCTCTCAAGGTGTCATATTTGCTTATAGTTGGTTGTTCGGGTATAAATTTAAGACCCTTCGTCAGAACTGATATTTCCGCTTGTGACAAGTCTAGGTTATCAGGAATGCAGACAACAAAATTGGAGTTAGGATCTGAAGGGTTGAGGGGTAGGTAGTGTAGGTGTACAACAATCTTGGGCATGGTGAGGCTGAGGGATCGGAGGAGATTAGGCAGAAGACTTTGCAACTTTGCTGATTTGGTTTTGTTGGTTTCTTGGAAAACAAGGTCATTGTGGTCATGAACCAGGTGAAAAATATGTCGGGCAATGTCAGGCGGACAAGACTGAAGGATCTTGGACTTCGTGGATTGGATGAAAAGACTGTAACAAAGCTTCTGTTTCTTAAGATGTGTTAAATGCGTTTTCATCAACTGGAAACTGGCTTTCGATAGGACATAGCCAATGACTTGCATGAGACTGGGTGAAGAAGAGTCTGCGGGTTGGTGTGTTAAACGAAAGCCTTTAGGGATGACTTTGTTTTTGAGGCACTGATGGAGAAAAGTAACGTGTGAACAGGTCTGCGTTTTCTTAAAGGTGCTTTTCCCATAAGAAAAAGCCAAGGAACTGGCGGGTTCAGATAAGAAGGAAATGTTGTTACAAAAGTTCGAGAATAAAAAGCTAAAAATGGCCATGCTGAGAATCCCTAAGACAGGTACAAAGAGATAACCGAAGATAAAGGATGAAAGGAAACTAAACATAAAAATAGCAGTCCAATATGGGAAAGGCATACAGTTTCCTCATCAATACAATCCACGGCTCAATATGAAGATGTCCCTTCTTAAATTACCGTCTAACTGCAGAAAGAATATAGAAACAAAATCAGCAGAGGGTTTCACTCCATGAGGAATTTACCTTGCGCCCAATCCAAAAATCTCACTACACAACAGCGCTCCATCTCACCCGACGAGGGATAAAAGTTTCATTTTCCCATCTCTATTAAATACCTCACTGTACTCACATCAGTAACTCGTGTTCTCCTGTCTGGATTCTGGACTGAGCGCACTCACTTTAAACCTGACCGATATTCAGATTTCTCTTTCACACATGTGTGAGAAGTCTCGCTCAACCGCGGCAGAGCTGGCTTACATTATTTATTTGGGATTTGCTCATTCCAATGCAATGTCTACTAAACCATGTACGATGTGATCTCGTGATCTGTCAGTTAAATTGTGTCATGTCTAGACAATTACGTCATCAAATCGTGGTACGAACAGATGGTCAAGGGAGAATACCCACACTATAAAAATGTTCGTAGGTATTTGCTGCGGTAAAGCATAATTATAGACGCGGGGAATGTCCAATTTTCATACATGCAACAAGTAGTGCATTCAGGAGTTAAATACGCACATTGTTTACACTGATAGATTCACCGGGCGCCGTGATTTCATGGGCAGCACACANAAAATCTAAATCTGTATAAATAAATAGGCCTAATGTTTTCTCTATAACAATATGTGTTAATTGAGAAAAAGAATCCTCATCAGTGTTTCTGTTTGAATGTACACATTAAAGTTTCAATTTTCGCGAGGTCAATAGCCAATTTTGCCGTTTGGCGCTCAAAGTTTTACTTGCACTTTAAAGGAAACTGAACCATAATTGCACACCAAAGTCTTCCAACATTTAGCAGGGTAAATATAAACGAAATTTTGAAATAGACTAGACTATTTGAACTTCCTACTCTTTATGGGCCGGAAGTTGCGGACTCGTGTAGTCGATACTCCGGTACATCATAATAATATTACATTCAGCAAAAAAAGCTTGGATAATAAACCCATGATCCCATTCAATTTGAAAACAGGCATAGCCATGAATCACTAAACACCAGTGATCAAAGTATTAATTAGTATTATTAGACATATTTTGACATTTAATTTCAACGTCATCATTAAGTGGTTAGTTTAATTAAGGTATTTTAATATATTCGATTATCACAAAGGTACATGTTCTGAAGCATCATCTCTTGCTATTGCGGGAGTAAATTTCATCAGTTTCTTATTCTATGCAAATGCCAAATGTCCAGGTTCTATAATACCTTATCTGGTGGATGTCAAATAATGAGGGAATCCTCCTTGCACGAGCCCAGCCTGTGTCGAAGATAAAAGAGAAAAATTACACAGAAAAATTATATAAACTGCTGCTCTGGTCAGTGAAGCCTTCACATTTTTTTTTAGTTCTGCGTATGTAATATAATCACTTTTCTCCACAGAGGTGAACATTGTTACCCTTAGTGTGTCGGTTTTATGCGTTGAGGACTTTTCTAGGATGTGTACTTTTTATTCTTTTTTTTTTCAAAATTTCTCAGCCACATACAAATCTAAATTACCTGATGTATTTAAAACATATAGTCTCCCATAGCCACACGTGCTTCAGCTGCACGGCCAAGTTTTATAAAATAATCCACTCAGAATTAATCGCAGTAGGCATCACCAAAAATCATGATTTGGAAAACTCAGTTTTTAAGATCAGCTCCTAAGAGCTCAACCAGGGAGTGTAAATCACTTATTGTTAAAGTTATGAGAATCAAACTCAGGGAATCTTCATGAAAATAATGCCTCCTTTAAGAGTGCAAATTTCGTTGTTTTAATTAGAGAAATCAGAAGTTGTCAAGTATACGTAACTGAAAGGTGACCCCTGAACATTTTCTGGACTGAGTACCGATACGAGTATGTAAATGATCTGATTTGGTAAATATATAATGACGTCGAAATGACCTGGATGGGAAAGGGGTGGGGGCTGGGAATCGAATCCAGAGTCCAAAAGGCTCACTTTATGTCAATTATTGCCGAATAATCTACAGTTGGTCGCTACAGTACGCGTAGTGTATGACGCAAAAGTTCGCGAGCAATTGGTGGATATTGTTAATGGGTCTAGTGACGGACAGCAGTGGTACTGGCAAGGAAGATCAAAGAAAAGTTATAATATTGAGCTAGCATTACTAAAGATTCTAATATAATCGGGCAGTTGTATGGTAGGGCAGCCAACATATCGGGGAAACAGCTCCGTGCAGAAGACAATGCCACGATGTGGCCCAGAACGAATTTTGTGCATTGTTATACCATATATTGGTCCTCGTTATACGTAATGTCTGCAACAGTATGCAAACCGTTAGTCTCTTGGATTCATACAGCATCTCTGCCACTTCTTTCATGCATCACTCTTGGGGGAGGTCTGCTCTTAGGTCTTCTGCCAGATTCCTACTCCACACTTTAACTTGACGGAGGTAAATCTATATCGGCCATAGAAAGCGAATATAAGCAAAGGATCCATACTTGTACAATATAACCTTGATATAAAATATGCCTCGGTGTATACATAAAGTATACTTTAGGTTGAAGTATACTTAGTATCGAGGCTTCACATAAATAATAGAATATATAATTAATCCACGCGCATGAATTCATACTTACTAGAAAGGTAGTAACTGATTTCTTAATACTGAGGTTTTATTGTATCTACCTTCAGGTATTTAGACTTCTGGGAGCCTCAGCTTTATCAGGCTTGGAGGCGCTTTAGTAAAAGTTACTCTGGAAATTGTGCGCATTAATTATCGGTATTTCCCTTAATCCAGTGTGTGTATACGACGCTGGAAGAAGCTGCTGTGTTTAGCCGTTGACTAAATCAAATCAAAGTCTTTGCTTTGACAGGTATTTCTTGAAATTCTGTGATTGTGAAGCACAAAACTATAGCCCGCTTAAAGGTCAACCCCGCTTAAATCACCGGGATCGTAGCGTCATCGAGCTCAGCCTCTGAGGTATGATAGTGCCTGCCCTTAGGTGTGACGTCAGGGGATCACAGGCTAGTCACAGCCTTGCAGGCGCATGGTGGCGGCGATACAGTTTTTGTCCGAAGAAGATGACGATTTCGACCCAGAACTGTTGTTTATTGTTCGAACTACAAACAAACAAACAAAAATATATATCAGTGGAATCCCTGTCGATATGATTAGTCTATGTATCTATGAGGGAGTACCTAGCGCATACGCTAGACCGGCGAACTTGACAGGCGGACCAAGTTACCAAACTTTACACACCAATTACTCAATGACAGCTCGGCCTATCTGCATAAATTTAGAATTACTGAAAAGCTCATTTTATCTCCCTCAATTCCATATCAGTAACAACAGCACCATTACATCTCAATGCGTAATAGCCCCTGTTAAAGACCAAGGTGTAGGCGTCGAATTGCCTGCCTCGCCGTGGCTTTCCTTTCGCACCCGTACTGTGTTTACAAATGGTGGTGTTGTCTGAACGGCATTTTTCAGTGATCAAAACTTCTTGTTGGTTCTAAGAATCATGTGATTGAGAGAGATGAGTGGAGAGGGATCAACGTTGTCTCTGAGAAAAATACGGCGTATCAAATGAGCGAGGATGAGTGTTTAAAAAATGAGACTAACATTCAATCTGTCTAATGGAAAGTGGCTAGACATGTCTCGTAGTAGTAGACGTGCCATAAAATCCCATTGTTAGCGTCTAGCATTAAAATTTGTCAAGTTCAGTGCTGATCACAGGAAAAGATAGATACTGTACTATACTTTTCAAAGTACCGATAAAGCTGATCTTCTACAAAACGTCTACTTCTAGACTAGACAAAAAGTTTGGGGAGAGAGTTTTGATGCGGTGGGGGTGGAGAAAGGGGAGAAGTTTTGCCTACGGCGTGGCATTATTGAACTGTCACTTGTCAGCCAGGCATAGATCCAGATCTCTTTATCTTTTAGGATAAAATGTATAATATGGTAGCTTCACTTCGTCAGTGTGATGATACAGATTTCAGAATATAAATTGGAGGCATAGTAAAGCCTTTGATAGTAAGACAGCTTATACGGAAAACATTGTAATAATTGCGTAAGTTTGTCTGTTGCTGTATATAAAGAATGTTTGGACTCGACTTTTTCGAGTTTGCCGAATTTTGAAAGACCAGCATTGAGCTAAAATCCAGGTCTGAAAAATTTGTTTTGAAAGGGGAGGGCGTGGGGACCGTGATTTCGACTTACTTGTAATCGACGACTTCGTGTTTGACTGTATTATCCACTTCATAGATTTAAGGTTTTGGAAGCTTAATCTACCCCCTCCTCCCTCATAAATGATTTCAAATTCATCTTGAGATCTAGGCACTTCTAGCACTCGGAGAGTCCTGGAATGCAAAATTATTCCCTGTTTCCCATCCATACACGTAATGACTGAAATTATTTTCTATAAATCACAGCTGATTAATGTGTGAAGTTTTAGAATTAAGATAAAATATTGTTGTGGTAAAGCACTCCTATGGACGCATGCTTTCTTGCACTCGATTCCCATCCATCTCTTTCTATCTGAGTTTCTCTCTCTCTCTCTCTCTCTCTCTCTCTCTCTCTCTCTCTCTCTCTCTCTCTCTCTCTCTATGACAAGAAATCAAAGAAGGGGAATTGCTAGGCTGGCCCATCTTCCCCCACTGCCCCCTCCTCCTCCCCCCTCCCCCGAGCCACCGGCGGGATCCATCACTGTTTGTAGCAGCTGACTGAAATTGCACGTAGGTGTTGACATGGTATGTGAAAATAGCGCCATTCATTTTCATGTTTGAAACAGAAAATTGGGATCTTGAGGGGAAAAAGAGGGGTGGGCATGGATTCAACAGAGTAATCATGTAATCATATAAGTCTATACATAACGGAGTAGACTAGACTTATCTCAAAAAAATATACAGATCACAACAACACACACACAACGAATGATACACAAATCTCAGTGTCTTCCACTCCGAACCAAAGGTAAACAAAGCAAGCCAGGCGTAGCTGTGGACTTATGACGTCACCGAGAGAGAGCGAGGAAAACAGGGGGGATGCAGTCACAGCGGCCGTATGCAGTTTGAGCAAATAGGCCAAATTTTATGCTGTAATTTGAGCAAATTTTTTTTGGCAGTTTGAGCAAATTGTTACCTGTAAATTTTCACATTTTTAGATGCCTTACAGCATTTTATTTTCACCCCTTCCGTTTGCCAGAACTGTACTGATGTATTCTGATGAATCTGATCCGTCTTTATTATCAGTCCAATTCTGTTGCCCCCTACTCGCCAACGGGGAGGTGGAAGTGGGATTGACAAAAGTGGTGAAATAAATTCACAAAAAACATCAGTGCAATTCTGGCAAATGAATGCGGTACAAAATGTGAAAATTCGCAAATAAAATGCTATGGTATACAATTCAGTTTATAGGAATTTGAATTATAGACTACAACTTAACTAACATAATATGGTGTTTCCATAATTTCTAGAATCAATACTTGTGATCGGTAAGAGATACTAGGTTTGTTCCGAGGATGACTAAAGAAACTAATGTCCCCAAAATATAACTATGATTCCAAATATAACTAAAATTATAATATGTCAGCTTTGATATATACCTCGTGACTAAAGTTTAATTTAACATGAACAGGGACGAGAATAATACTAATAGAGTAAATCAAACGCCAGAGTGAGAAGTTAATGCAGTTGGATTTGTAATAGTATTACTACTGTTAACGAGCACAGCCTGTTCAAAACATTCTGACTGAGAACAATTACTGTAACACCTCGAGCACTTGTATTCCTCAATTTAAATTGCTTTGCTCAAACTATCGACAATCATTTGCGCAAACTACATATGTTTCTTCGCTCAAAATGTATACGTTTTTGCTCAAATTACAAACAGCGGTCACAGCCGGTCAAGGAATGGGCACGAGATTTGACTTGCGTAAAAGCGATTAGCACGCGTGTAGTCTTATTAGGGTGGCCTGTGGGGATTGCAGTAAGTAATTGAATAGGTACAGTATAGATTAGAAGAATGGGTATAGAGGAGACCTGGTTGCACAGATATTGTAGTTTGTCTTAACATCAGTGAAACAACGGACAGCTTTAATTTGTAAACGGAAATCTGGCACTATCTCTGGTTCCAAACTGAATTTTGCTTCGTTTAATAATAACAAAACAAAACAAAATCTAAATGGAACAGAATAACTGTGGAAAACACACACGCACACACACACATACATATACACACAAACACAGAGAGAGAGAGAGAGAGAGAGAGAGAGAGAGAGAGAGAGAGAGAGAGAGAG
>JAWQUT010000322.1:574610-596472 GCA_033807755.1 Ellobium chinense
GTCACATTGTGGGCCAGGACCACCGCCTGTCCCATCGTGTGTCCATTGTGGGCAGTCCGAGTAAGCCCGCAGAGATTGTCAGAGCACTACCCCAGTCTGGCGTGCTAAACTTGTTGGGGATTGTCAATACTGTACCCGTCAAGTCTGTGAGCTAGCCATTGTGATACCCCGGATAACTACACGCCTATAGGAGACGCCCAGTGGAAGAACGTGACCGACGAGGGACCAATGGAAGGAGTGACTGCGATGCGTGACTGGTGTGAGCGGTTGGATGAGTGCTAGTGTGCGTATGCGTGAGTGTGATTGGTAGGCAGATGTTATGTATTGCAATATAGTATTTCTGTATGTAGTATTATACTTTATTTAATTAGATTGAATGGTACTACGGTCTCCTGTCATTCTGGTTGAATGCTGCAGGCGATTGTGACAGTGGCGACCCCGAAAACTAAAATCTAGCTTCCGCCCTGCAGCGTTGACCAGATAGACCAACAGAACTAACTGCATACTAACCAACTGAACGCTAATATATTGTTATACTCATCAAGTGCGCCCCATTTATCCACAGCCTTTATATTTCATGTCATCACTTTGACATAGCTCAGAGTAAGAATGACCAGTACCGCTGAACTCATTCAGCTAGGCAAAGAGCTGGGGTACGAAGGGAAAGAGCTAAGGCAGTGGGTTGAAATGAAAGATGCTGGAAACAGAGAGGAAAGAGCACTTAAGAGGGATGCTGACTTAAAAGCAATAGAGTTAGAAAAGGAAAAGTCTCAAGCACAGGCCGAAGCAGCTAAGTATAACCTAGAGATAGAGAAGTTGCGGAACGCAACAGGAAATAAAAATCATGAAGGTAATGAACATCCTAGCAACCCTAGTGGCTACAAGCCCAAGATTCCTATTTTTAATGAATCCAAGGATAACATGGATGCCTTTCTTTTCAGGTTTGAGCAACATGCAACGACTCAAAAATGGCCAGCAGATATTTGGGCATCATGTTTGTCTAATCTTTTAACAGGAACAGCATTATCTGCTATTCAGCAATGGCCAGAGAAGACTGTGGAGTATATGACAAGCTGAAAGCAGCGTTGTTAAAAAGATTCCAATGCACCGAAGAAGGGTACAGGAAAAAATTCAGAAGCTCCAAGCCACAAGTGAGCGAGACGTATCCGCAATTTATTGTCAGGATTAAAAATTATCTTACCAGATGGTTTGAGCTTGGAGACGTAGATAAGACATATGAAGCTGTCGTTGACGTGCTATTGCGTGAGCAACTAATTAACTCCTGTAGCAGGGAGCTCGAGACACACCTTAAAGAGAGGAAGCCCAAAACTATAGATGAGATGGCCACCATAGCAGAAGCTTACAGAGAGGCACGAGCCGGACAAAACCTCACGACCACTCCACCACGAGAGGTCAGATTTTTCTTTTGCAGGAATCCAGAACGGAAAAGAAGTATACGACAGAGGCGGCAACAACCGAGGCGGCAATAGATACCAACGCGGAGGTCGCGGCGGCCAAAGTAACCGACCCAGCAGCGATGGTAGGTTCAGTGATACATTGGGCGACAGACAGCGCGCCAGCAATGGTAAGTCTCCTAAATATCCTTGTAGACATTGCAAAAAGTATGGTCATTGGCCAAATGAATGTCCTCAGCAAGACAGTTCCAGTAAAGGAATGCATAATGACAGTCAGTTTAATTCCCACTGTTGCATAACCAGTGATTACGCAGTGCTGCAGTGCGGCCATTCTATCCCTGTATTATTTGCAAAGCACGGAAAGGAAAAGAACATGCCTGTACAAACGGACGAGTTGGAGACAAGGAAGCCACAGTACTCCGAGACAGCAGATGCAGTGGAGTAGGCATAAGACAATCGTTAGTGCCAGTTTGTGATCACTTGCCTCAGTCATCCAAATGTGTACTATTTGATGGATCCATTAAGACCTTTCCCATGTGCAGAACTTACATTGATACGCCATTTTTCACAGGTCATGTCGAGGCCGTGATGGTCAAGAATCCGGCCTACGACATATTAGTTGCCAATATCCCGGGAGCCCGCTTACTCGAAAACTCCGATCTCTCACAAATGGAGCAGGAAGATAAGGATGAACACAGAGTGGAAGGTAATCTGGTAATGACTCGTAACCAGGTAAGGAACATCAACAAAGCCCCCAAACCCTTGCATACAACCCCGTTAACAAAACTGGACATCAAGCCTGAAGATCTCGCTAAGGCGCAGCAGCAAGATAGCACACTTAATAAAGTAAGGGCTGATGCCACGACAGGTGTCCCACAGGAAAGGAAAAACCAGTCATGGCTATACTATTTTGAGAACGATTTGTTATGGCGCCGTTACACGGACAACAATCGCAACTTAACTGTAGATCAGCTAATCGTCCCGAAACCTCTTCGGGAGACCGTCATGGCTCTAGCACACGACAGTGTAATGGCAGGACATTTTGCAGCTAAGAAGACAGCAGATCGCATCTTAGGTAGCTTTCATTGGCCTGGTATTGGAGCAGACGTTCGGAGGTATTGCGCCTCATGTGATATTTGTCAAAGAACATACCCTAAGGGGAAGGTGCAGAAGGCACCCCTAGAAACCATGCCCATCATCGACACACCTTTTAATCGCATCGGGATCGACTTAGTCGGCCCTTTCTCCCCTCCATCAGAACAGGGACATAAATACATACTTACGATAGTGGACTATGCAACAAGGTTCCCCGAAGCAATTCCCTTGAAAAACATAGACACTGTAAGTGTCGCTGAAGCTTTGGTGTCAGTATTCTCACGAGTCGGAGTCCCAAGTGAGATTCTCTCTGATCAGGGCACTCAGTTCAATTCGGATTTGATGAAGGAAGTCAGCAGGTTGCTAAATGTAAAACAACTGACCTCAACTCCCTATCACCCCCAAACAAACGGAGCTGTGGAACGATTCCACTCAGTTCTGAAATCCATGTTACGCAAGATGACATCCGAGCGTCCCAAAGACTGGCATAGGTATTTAGCACCCCTTCTATTCTCTTACAGGGAAGTACCGCACGAGTCCACAGGCTTCTCCCCGTTCGAGCTAATCTATGGTCGATCAGTGCGAGGGCCGATGTCCATCCTTCGTGACCTATGGACCGGCGAACAGCCAGACCAGGAGACAAGAACGACGTACGAGTATGTATTTGACCTACGAAACAGACTCGAAGACACATGCGCTGTGGCGCGGGACAACCTGCAACAAGCGGCAAGCAAGTATAAGAAACACTTTGACCGCAAAGCGAAACCTCGCAAATTCCAGGTGGGTGACAAAGTTTTATTACTTCTACCTACAGACACCAACAAGCTGTTTATGAAGTGGAAGGGCCCATATACGGTAACACAGGTTAAGGGTCTCAACGACTATGCCATCAGTGTAGGTGGTAAGGAAAGAATTTATCATGTCAACATGCTGAAGGGTTACGTTGAGCGGCAAACTAACGACGCAAATGTCATGGTGGCAGGTGTAGGTGTTGTGGAAAGCGAGGAAGGTGGTGATGATGATAATTATGATCCCATTGAAACCCCCTCAGTGAGGCAGAAAGAAACATGCAAAGATGTCAAAATAGATCCTGGACTTTCGCGTAGTCAGAAGCAGGAGATTGAGCAGCTGTTAAGCGAATATACGGATATCCTAACGGACGTCCCTGGCACTACAACGATCTTGACCCATAACATTAAGCTAACATCAGCTGAGCCCATAAAGTCTAAACCCTATCCCACTCCGCTCGCCACTCAGCACGTTATTGAGCAGGAAGTAAGAGACATGTTAGCCATGGGGGTCATCGAGAACAGCGATTCCCCTTATGCATCCCCGATAGTACTTGTTAAAAAGAAAGATGGGTCTATGCGATTCTGCATTGACTTTAGGCGGCTCAATGCTATAACGGTATTCGACGCCGAACCTTCACCAGACCCCGATGCCCTGTTCGCAAAGCTTCATGGAAGCAAATATTTTAGCAAAATTGACTTAGCGAAAGGGTACTGGCAAATACCTGTATCGCAGGAGTCCAAAGCATACACAGCTTTCCAAACGCCATTAGGTTTATTCCACTTTGTGAAGCTGCCATTTGGGCTTGTTAATAGTGGAGCGACTTTCAGTAGAATGATGCGGATCCTGTTAAAGGGACAGAGAAATGTCTTGAACTTTGTCGATGATATGTTATGTTACACTGATACTTGGGAAAGTCATATACAGGTGCTCAGACAAGTATTCAGCCGGCTACGACAAGCAGGTCTAACAGCACGGCCGTCTAAAGCATCCCTCGGGTTCACAGAACTCGAGTTCCTGGGCCACACCATTGGAGGAGACACAGTTAAGCCAGAAAAGGACAAGGTGGAAAAAAATCTTAAACATTTCCAACCCTGTCACGAAAAAGCAGGTAATGTCTTTGCTCGGTCTGGTAGGATATTACAGACAGTATATACCCCAGTTTTCACAACTGACAGCTCCTCTATCTGATCTTACTAAGAAGGGACAACCAGATAAAATCCGCTGGACAGATGAATGCGAGCAGTCCATGCAAGAAATTAAAAGGGTTATGAGCAGCGATCCAATTTTGAAACTCCCAGATACAGAGAGGGCGTTCACTCTTAGAGCTGACGCATCTGAACGCGCTTTAGGCGCAGTACTGCTGCAGAAGCATGGTGACAATACATTGTTTCCAGTAGCATATGCCAGTAGAAAATTGCTCCCTAGAGAGCAGAACTATGCCACGCTAGAAAAAGAATGTTTAGCGCTGGTATGGGCCATCCAAAAGTTTCAGAGATATGTATTATTATGGCCGTGAATTTGTGGTACGGACAGACCACGAGGGTCTTAGTTATATAAACAAGACAAAACACAAAAACAGCAAAGTGATGAGGTGGGCTCTTATCCTACAGTCATATCGTTTCAGAGTGGAGGCGATACCAGGGAAGGAGAATGTAGGAGCAGGCCTACTCTCTCGATGTCCATTAGAACAACAGTAGTGAGTACAAGGAAACGGCTATCGCTGTTACCAACAATAAATGTCTTATCATGATGTACTTATATCAAGGTAAGCAAGAGTGATAGCGATTACTCGGTTGGTATTGTTTCATATCCCTTGGGGTAATATATTACAATGCGATCCGTCACTTAGATTGGCAACAACATTACCGCAGATTTGCTCTTAGGCAGATGATCGTATACTAGGGATTCACGGTAAAGATTGTGGCATGCAATTTTTTCAGCCTCATTAAATTAATATAGTACAATGGAATTAGAGCACAATGTTATAGTTATAACGTCATGATCTCTCTCGGGTAGACTATTGTCATATTGTCATGGCAACACATGCACAGCGAGTATTAAGTATGTAATGTTCCACTTGCTTTTGAAGTAGTAAAGTATATGATATGTGCATAAATGTAATATAATATTATTATATTGTCATTATTATAGCTGTCGATGAGCAAAGAGGAGCTATGTCAATGTAAGACAATGTTCAGATAATGTTCTATTATAAAGGAAATAGCAATGCAGCGCAGCGCAGCTTCCTAAGCACTAAATATAACGGTTACTATTTCCTTAACAAGCTACTAACAGAAAAGCTAATGGGTACATTGATGCATTCTGAGGTTGGCGTTGCCCTCCTGGTGCCAGTTGACAGAACCCCTGGTTCGTCTTCAGCTGGGGGATGTCACGGGCCAGGAGGGCACTACTCACTAATTGTAATCAGTCTGAGCGTGGACCGCCACGAGCCAGTGTGCGTCACTCGGCTGTGTCGGGTTTGATTTATCATTATATCGTCACTCACAGCCTAGTTCCCCGTAGGAACAGACGTTTTTGTAGTAGACTGTGAGTCAAGTTATCCCAACGTTGAATGACAGTAGTTAATATTTTACTAATTTACAAGTAGCAGAAGGCCTGAACTAAGCCTGTCACTGTTACAAGTAACGAATTATTGATATATCAGTGATAATAATATTATGTCGAATATCTGATGTGAAAAGCAACGTTACTGTGTATGCTGTCGACACTACAGATTATTCTTGGGATTACGCAGCAACTGATAATATTGCCAGTTGTCTACTGACCGCGTCGAGCAGATGACCGACGGTAAGTGCGCATTAGTTAGCTTCAGAGTGCATCAATCAGACAGGAGATATAGTCTAGTTGACTTAGTGCAGTTTGTGCATTGAATGTCATGGTAACATTATTGCATTGAGATATCATGTAAATATAATTTCTCCATGATCGCTTAGAATACTGTGAACTCAGCATGGGAGAAGTGCGTGGGCTTGAACGAATGTCCGGTGAGAGTTTGAGTGACGTGGCGGTGACCTAGTGAATTGCTGGCTGCGTGACGCAATGAATACGTATTGAATTGCAATTGCATGATGTAATAATGGTATATTGAATTGCAGGTGTATGATGTAGCAGTAATCACGCACTAGACTAGAAGTTGTACTATGTAATAATGATGTATTTAACTGCAGGATATATGATGAAGAAATAACAATCTATTAAATTGCAGGAGAGTGATGGGCCGGGACTACATCACTAGTAATGTAAATATTCATAAATGTAATTGGGCACGCTTATATGTATTTCAGCGGTCACATTGTGGGCCAGGACCACCGCCTGTCCCATCGTGTGTCCATTGTGGGCAGTCCGAGTAAGCCCGCAGAGATTGTCAGAGCACTACCCCAGTCTGGCGTGCTAAACTTGTTGGGGATTGTCAATACTGTACCCGTCAAGTCTGTGAGCTAGCCATTGTGATACCCCGGATAACTACACGCCTATAGGAGACGCCCAGTGGAAGAACGTGACCGACGAGGGACCAATGGAAGGAGTGACTGCGATGCGTGACTGGTGTGAGCGGTTGGATGAGTGCTAGTGTGCGTATGCGTGAGTGTGATTGGTAGGCAGATGTTATGTATTGCAATATAGTATTTCGGTATGTAGTATTATACTTTATTTAATTAGATTGAATGGTACTACGGTCTCCTGTCATTCTGGTTGAATGCTGCAGGCGGATGTGACAAAGGGTAAGGGTAAGGCCCTCCCTTAAAAGCCGCAGGCTCTCAATTCTGACTGGCTATTTGGCTCTATTTTGGCTCCATCGAATTAAATTAAAATTGATTTTTTTGTTCATTGTTTACAGAAGTTTTTTCAAACTATTTGGTTCTTCTTGTGATCGAACAATTGCTTCATGAACACGAATCAAAAAGCTATTCCATTTAACAGTAATTTCTTACGTTGCTCTAATCTGAGTAGAAAGGCTTATGATAACTATAATACCAATGAATTTTTAGGATACAGACAGTTCCTAGTAAATTTCATGCCATCTGTCAAATCTTGACCCCAGCAAGTTCTTTCCAGGCATTTATTTGGCTCTTTTTTTGGGGGGGCTTTTTACAATCATGGACTATATCGATATTTCGACTAAATCGGTGCCGTTGTTAGAGAAAGCCGGCTTTTTTTCTAATGCGATTTGGCTCTGGCTCGAAAAAAAAGTCTGGCAACCGTGATTAGAATCTTACCGATCTCACTTAGTCCTACTTTCGTTTTCCTCAATCGGCTAACTACGGATCAGGCGATTGGGCTGACATTAAAGTACTAAGCCAGTTCTGCTGCGTCAGTATCTGCCAGCCTGAAACATTCTGCTTAAAGACGGACGGCCATCATGCAGTATTATCTGGTGATCTGCTACATACTTATTAGCGTTGCTGCTAAGAGGAAAGAGGTAGACGGTAGACACCGTAGACTAGACTAGACTCTGGTCTAGATCTAGAGACTAGACTAGTCTAAGATTTTTATAGCAAGTCTTCTAGAGCTTAGACTTCCTTGTCTCTAATTCTAATTTTAGATTTACTCGTTTGAGATTGTGAAGATTCTAACAAACGATGTCCAGACTAGACTTGCAACATGCTTTTTACGACAGGAATTAGAATAATTAGAGAGATCTAGACTAGTCTAGTCTAGTCTGATTAGTCTAGACATTATGGATAATTTATCGACACTAGAGTAGAGGTGGGATAAATAATCGCAGAATAGGACCGATCTTGTGGCTAAATCAATGACTATCAAGTCTAGACTAAATGAACTGCATCGGTGCAAGAGCGGTCCTGTCCCAGTAGATGGCCCTAGAGGTCTAGTCTAGTCTCAGCGCTTTGCCACATTACAGACTAGACAATTCTGAAGGCGAGAGGTTTCAGAATCTCTAGGTGGGATGCTGTCAGTGTTAGCATGATGCTCAAAGACCATCTCTGACTGCTTATTGATCGACTAAAGTGCTGTTGCTGCAGTGAGTAGACCCATGAGGTCTGTTGTGTACCTGGACCACTGACTATTAGCCATTATGCCAAGAAAAGCTCTGTTTACCCAGCAAGCATAGAGTTCTGTCTTTTTTTTTTACTTCACCTAATAAGTTTAGTCACCATCTCTGCCTGATTAATGCCGATCAATGGTTGTGACCAGTGGCACCAGACAGGACACTTGCACTACTTGCAGCAGTGTAGTTACGTAGCCGAGGTTAGGGCCAGGCTAGAAGAATTTATAGGCCCATGCACCAAAACACGAAGATGATGTGTCATAATTGCAGTCCAGTCTTGTTTCTGGACCAACTATTGTTCTCACTGTCAGATTTGTGTTTTTTTAATTGAATTTCTTGCTTATACCGTAGAAAATAGTTTCATAGGTTACTTTTCAGGGGGTTGGGATGCACTTTGATTATTGCTTCTTTTTTTATATGAGTGATCTTGGAGCCCGGTGCAAGCCAGCAAATTAGACTTGAGAGCAGAAGGAATATGTAATAAGAGTGGTTTCAGTTAAGAACAGCTCATCAGTCAGCATAATAATGCCATACTTTGTGACATGTGATGATGTCCAAAAACTTGTAGTTTCCTTGCTTAGACCACAATAATGGGAATACACAATACAAAATCTCTGAAAGGAAAGTCATATATCATTACTGATGACTCTATGAGTGGATGGTTAAAGGGACAAAACAAGTACAATAGGGTGCTTCAGAACGCTGCTCGCTGAAACAGAGTCCTCCAAGCGATCTATTTTTAGCCGCGCTGTCCGAACCGGAGACTGACTGTTACCTTCATTCATGGGTGAAAGGTCAGATTCGTGCTGCCTTCGATGTTGACTGTTACTACTACTAGTATTACTGATTAGGCTGCTAGGCGTAACCTAGAAGTTTGTTCAACCAATGCCTCGGAACAAGCATTGCGCTTAGAGTACTTGCCATTTGAACATAGGAAGTAACATTGTCAAGATCTGGAGAGAGTATTTTTATCTCCTTTTTCCGAAAGTTTAGAAATTTCCGAAATACCACTAATTTAAGACCATGCAGTCAAGAATTTTTTGATAATGGTGCTACGCAGTCAAGAACTTTTTGGTAATGGTGCTAAAATCAGCAGAATTTTACAGAATTCCTGCTGACCAAACAAAAAAAAAATCAAGTCTATGATTGATGGTTGCAGCAGCTAGTAGTTATTCTGTGCAATGCAGCGCAATATCAGTGAACGAGCAAATGAGTTGGGGAAAACTTCAATAGTTATGTCGGATGTTCTTGCCTAATCTAGACTGTAGATATAGAGAATTATCAACATAATATATGTATATTACCACTCATAAACGCGTACACATTCATCTATCCACAAATCCACAAACATCCCAATACACACACACAGACACGCACACTAAAATGTATATATACACATACACGTGTACCACGCTCACACACCTGCACGGTCATGCCTATACATATTACAATAAAACCCCATATAAAACATGCCCTTGGTGTACTTATTATTGAGGTATACTTGATATACTTGTTAATACGTGCCTCATTAATGAAATGATAGAATGATAATGAGTCCGTGCACGTGAAATTCAATCTTAATACCAAGGTAAGTTACACTTATTAAATGAATCAACATTTAATATCGAGGTTCCTCTACATGTTCACATAGGGAGATAAATCAACCTTTATTTACTCTCAAGGGAATATGTTTTATAACGTCTGTTAGTTTCAGTATTACATATTAATCAGCTGTATGTGGGAGAAGAGGAATGGGAAGTCAAGATATTAAGTTATTAGTAAAAAAAATATATTATATCAATAGGTATACCTCTTTACTAAGTATGAAATCATATGTGCGAATTCTTAAGTCCTTGATAAGTATAACATATACTTTTTTCATGCACCAAGGGGCATTTGATACAAAAACTTTATTTAATGAAATGATAATTACAAAATTTTTAATAACAAGGTAGGTCTGATCATGGGTTCCAGCTTCTAATGCTAAGATTACACAACTCTTTCCCTCTTCCCCGAGCGAAGAAGCCGGCATAGTGATATAGATCTATGGATTACATTGATTCCGTGGGGATACCCTACAGAAGAACAGTTTGATGAAGCAGATTTTGGTCATTTAAACAATTTTAGCCCCAGGAACGTCATTTTCTCCATGCTCCACATAGAGCTGATCACTAGCCTCGGCCAATGTTATGCACGAATATGCACTTTGACCTCCCAGCCTCGCCAGGTGCCCTCCGACTGATGACGTAGGCGATTATCGGACTTAGAGAAATCCGAGGTTCACGCGGAAGATCTGAAGAACCCTATAGTTTCAAAATATAAACTGAATTAAAAGGACCGCCAAAAAATTCATAATGTGGCTACTGTGATGTGTGACTGTCCCAAACCTGTAGAAACTTAGAAAGTAACGTTTGAGGCAAGATGTTATACTAGCACTTTTTGATGCTTGAATAATATTTTTGATACATGTTGTATAGTATTTTTAGCATTCATATATCATGTGGCATATGTTTTAATCCATGGTAAATACACATGTAATGGATTTATTCACAGACTACTGATTCATCAAATTTCATTGCTGGAGAAATACAGTCACAAGAACAGCTAACTAGCTGTCAGCAGCAGAAACTTTCAAGAAATTACATTGACAGCATATGGTTACAGAACCAGGTAATACTTTCCTGCTTTGTAATTCAAGAATTATTATATGTTCAGTTTAGTCTGGAGGGACAACAAAGTGTCCATGACTTGGTGATCATAGGCAGCCAATGGCATCGCTTAATAAATCATGACATAATTGTCCTTGTGGTATGTGCCATTTCATCTGCCTCCAGTGAGCACATTGTCGTCATAGACATATACAGACTGAGTCAGCTTTGGGGAATTCTCATCATTCAGTTAACTCCAATAAACCATAAAAGAGGCATTTATCTGTGCTTTTTTAAAGGATTAAAGTCATAGTTGACTGAGAACTTGTTGATGATCTGTCTTGCAAAGGAAGGCAGGGCTTCTATTATAGCAGTACTGTTTTCATGTGGTCATTAATATCCTTCAAGTTTGTTAAAGAGTGACAGAGGTATCCATAGGCAGACAAAGCTGATGGAGCTTTTCCAGCGAAAGCTGTGCCACCTTTTTGGTTAACTTTAGATGAAGAGGTGGAATCTGATTTAGGAACTTGGCCACTGGAACAGCAGATGGATAGCTTTTTCAGTCTCTTGGAAGTTTGTGGGTGATTCACCACTTATCAAGTAGAAATCAGTTCTCAAATTCTACTGTAGAGCCATTAGCAGCTGCCTGTCCATAAATAGGACATTTGCAAAAACATCCATCAAACAATAGTCTTTACTGATAGCCAACAAACAGTTTCTCCAGCCAGTAATTGGCATTCTCTGTTGATATCTCTCTGGATATCTCATGCAAACCTTATAAGTATATATGACAGCTATTATTTTCCACTCACTTCCTGAAAGTGCGAATAAAGTGCTAGAAAACATGTAATTTCCAAGAGTTTCCGTCTTTTCAAGACTGAGTTTTTTCCGTCTTTTCAATACCGAGTTTTAAATAAAAAGTCGCCATTTTTGGTAAAACATAAAGTTTAGGAATTCATTTTACAACTTTTAAACGTGCACTGAATCCATAAGAAAACTAATGGGGTTATCGCCAACATTTTGTGAAATTGCCAAAAAGCCTCCGCAAATCCGTAAAGGAAACGTCATGCCAGAGATGGAGGTCGGCGACACTTTTGATTTTACAACAATGGCAACACCAGTCCTGTTATATCAGTTTGTGCACCTGTGTCAAAAAAACATGTGACGAAGAGGACATACAGTGGGAGAAGAATGCTGGACAGCCAGTCAAGGAATGGTAAGCAAGCATTCTGTCAAAGTTGTGAGCCAAGTGCCACTTTTACCCTAAACTAAAGCTAGATCTAAATCTTCTGCAGTCGATTAACTATGCATGTCCACATGCCACATGAGTTCAGATGCCTCCGCATGTGGTATGGCACCCTCAGACACTCTTCATACAGTAGCCTACCTGGTAAAACAAGTGTATGAAAGAAAGAAATGCATTAGTGAATAATTAATAGAATAGTGGACTGGGAAATGGAATTCAGGCTTAGGTGGAAACTAATCACTGCATGATGACTAGCCTAACCTCCACTTTACTTAGGGATAAGGAACAAGGGATGTCTGATCCCAATTCCATATCATTGCTTTTCTTCCTCCTTTACCAGTGCTGTTTGATTCACATACAAACCCTAGCTCCAGTGATTTTTTAATGTCCAGCTGCACATCCGGTCATCTCATCATTTGGCTTCATAACCCTCTCAGTGTTTTACATAGACGAATTGTGAAAAGTTGCTAAAACTTTGCAGGGCCCAGTTACATATATCTGGATCATTAAAATTATTTGTTGTTATGTGCAAATATTTAAAGATTTTTTGTTCTCTTCAGGTGTCAGTGCACATGCTGCATATTGATCCATGGAGACAGTAGACAAGCATGTCAGATGTCAAGAATATAGTAGTAATGCTGGAAAAAATGGATCTCTATGAAGAAAGCTGTTGACAGGACTTGATGTGCATCTCCAGACATGATGGATTTGCTCAGAACTGCTCTGTATATATGTCTAAGAGAGGGGTCTTACACGATTGAGACCACAGAAGGGAAAGGAGAAGGACTTTATTCATGAGTAAGTAGGAGGCTGGAAATTCATAACATACACACCAAGCAATACTTTGTCATGAAATTATGGTTTTAATTAATAAAGGCACTACACTGTTATTGTAATAATGCAGGTCTGCATAAGACCAAGAGAAAAAGTTTTTTTAAAAAGTTAGATAATTCATATAATGAAGCCATCTAGGTCTGTAAATTCTGTATTAGCTATTTCTGGAAATGAAATGACAAAATTTCTTGGAGAGTGATAGGCAATTGAAACAATGATTCAAGGTAAATGGAACGAAATGAAGTTATCACTGGAAAATGTACACATGCCTTTAATGGAGAGACTGCTCTGTTGTCCACTTTGACTTCAGCAGAACAGTAATGAATATCCAGTACATTGTCACTACAACATGGCTTTAACTGTAGTGAAGATTCTCTGATTCTACATACAGATGGAGCTGAAATAAACACTAAACAGTGTTATGGGATTTATCTTGATCTTAAAATTTCTCTTCCTCTTTCAGAACATACCGCTGCATCACCTACTCTGTGTACTGGAAGTTTTGGAAGAGTTGGCAAGAAAATGCGAGTCGTCATTCCTTCCTGTGCGGTGAATGCAGTAAGGGAGGCATTTCACTCCCTGGAATACTGTGGATTCAAATACTTGCAGCTGGTATGTACTGGAACTTTGTCAGTACTACTGTACAACTGGAAAACCAGATATATTTGAATCAAGACACATAGGATGCAATAAACTGATCATTATCCACAGCAGGATAGGTGCTGACACAAGCTATTGGAGCTCTGTTTTCTTGCTGGAATTTCCTGCTTTTTTGATATGCGTCAAATAGCCTTCCAAGGGTTATCAGCTCTTTGAAGAGGTCATCAATGTTTTCTGTAAATGAAAATCAAAGAAGAGAGATCATGGTAGTTTTAGACCACTGTTTTAAGAATCTGAACCATACCGCGGCTGATTTCATGCAAATGTGATCCAAAATTGGAACGATAGGGAATTTAGAGATACTTTGCTATAGATAAGTGTAGTTTTTAGAATAATGCTATTTTCCTTTCACATAAAGATCTGTTGTACAGTTATATTTTAAGATCAAGAATGAAAATGGGAAGGGTAAAGGAGGTTATTATTATAAATATGTCAAACCAAATATCGGAAAGAGTATAATATATCTGTTTCTTACTTTGCCTTCATGACCTGATAACTGAAATTGAGAAATTTGGGGGAAAGTGGCAGATTAGGGAATGGAGGGCCTCAAATGATGATGTTTGTTCTGCAAAATACAGTTGGTCAGTGTCTTTTAGTAAAGGCTTGTTCTCAATCATTTTCCGCAACTGTTGAAGTTACATTCAGGTGATACAGTTACATGTGGTCTAGAAACTAAACTGACTATGGAGATGCATATTATGTATGTGCGGGTGCGGGTTCAGAGGGCATATGTGAATAGAAAGTAAATATATAGGAGAGTTGGACAACGATTTGAAAGTGAAAAAGTATCAACCAGTTGTGAATGAATAAGGCAAGAGAGGACGATTGGGTGACCAATCAGAAAGAGTTGGCGTGATAGTGTGTTTAAAAGATAATGTGGGGCATTATTATTGTGAACTGATGTTCTTGTATTACAGTCGAACACGCTTAAACCGTAATCACTGGGCCCGCGTATATGATTTTGTCTTAGCGCTATTTCGGTTTAGATGTTCCAGTGCAAAATCAAGGGAAGTAACCACCATCGCGGACTTTCTGAAATTGGTCCCGGCAGGCCAATATGGTGGAGAGAGTGGAATTGGGAATTCCGTACTTGCGGCAAATTTCACTTTTCGACAGCTTCTTCTCATCAACTTCATCGATAAGTTTTAACTTGAATTCCAATGACTACGCTTGCTTTCTTTTGGACATTTTTCGGCAGTTCGGTGGCTCACGTGTAATCAGTATGAAGGTCAGGAATGAAGAGAGGTTTTATCTGATGCGCATGAGTGTTATCAATGTTACGAACCTCCCGCGGCCTTTCATCCAGCATTATTTATTTCATCTCGCCCACGTCATGACCAATCGTTCTTGACCAGCCGCCTCACTCCTCTTTTTGGTCGCAAGCGAGCGAAGAGAGCTAAGAGTTGGGGGGGTGGAAGGGAGGGGGAAAGCGTTATTAGACACTAAGCTGTTGTGCCGCAGGGCCCACCCGCTCTCCTTAGACCTACTCCTCAAGTGGCTATTTCTTTTTGCTGGACAAAGACAGTGAAATGTAACAATCTCGGTGCTGATGCCGACTGCCGACCTGATAATGGGATGAGCAGGCTGGCTGAGAGATAGGGGATTTCGGTTCAGCTGTGTTACTGCATCTTGCGGTTTCGGTTCATCGCTTCTTCTGTTACTTGCGTAAAGAGGGAGAAAAGTCGGGGATTTATATTTCTTTCGGCTTAGCGGTGGTTTCGGTTCAGCCATGTTCGGTTTAAGTGTGTTCGACTGTATATCTAATATAATGTTTGATTTGGCCAGAGAGGCCTGCTAATACTGTATAAGCTGAATTCAGTTGAATTGTAGTAAGATGGTACTGAAACCAAGAGCTTATTGAAGCCGGAAGATTACATTATTCAGTTGCAGAGAGATTTCCCTAAATGGAGGCACTGTTGGTAAAATTTAGACATCAGTTCAACATGTAGGTTCCTGGCAGGTTTATTGCCCTTGACACGCATTGAATTTCCTTTCATACTTTTTCTTTTCACAGTAACTACCTGGTGTGAACCAATCTTGCTCCTGTTGTGGCCAGTGTAAATACTTTGGAAACTGGCTTCCATGTCCCTCATGGACATTGCAAACATGGCTGATGATCAACGACCACTTTTGTTTCACTCCTCTCCATCAATGTCACTGCTGCTGACTACGCAGGTGTGCTGGTTTGATATGGACCTTGCCCACATCCAGATTTTATCTTGGGCCCTCTGCTGTTTGCTCAGTGCCTTAAGTTTCTTGTGAATGCCTGTAAATTTGACAAAGTCATAGTTTCACATATTGTCCATTACTGTCTGAGATTCAAGTTCTATATTGAACATATAAGAGCAAACAAACAGGATTCAAAGACAATATACCTTGCTTCCTCTTTGAGATTTTGGCAGTCACTCTCTCTCATAAACAAGGGACCATGAAATGCAAATCAGGCTGCCTCAATTATCAAGTATCATTTGTATGAGGTTATTTAGATTCACTGAAAGCACATATGTTGCAGGGCAAGGGAAAGGATTTTTGTCAATAGCTAATAAGATGCAGTCAGTCACGTCACAGTAGTGGACAAATAAGCTAGCTCATCAGAATAGAATAGACCTAAGTCACTAATTGTCTTATGTTTCCAGTCTTATTCTTATTATGGACATATTTTTCTACACTTTGGTCTGGTCCTATACTTTCACGCAGTCCTCGTCAACAGATCAGAGCTGGTGAATGTGTATATTAGACAAATTGTAAAGCATAAAATAAACAGTAACATCAAACAAGGTCACAATAGGTATACATATGAAAACCTAATTAGCATTGCTGTTCATCTTTGTTCTGTAAGCTAAGAGTTCACAGACTGTTATACTGTATGTTATTTCACATAATCACACTGTGGTCAGGGCGTTTTACAAAATAAATCAGGAAACCTTAATTATTGTTGTACAAAGGCAGATTGAACATCTTTATTATGTTCGTGTTGTGGTACTTTTTTTGTGCTAATGTTCACATATAACTTGCACTCATGTCAATTTACATGCTGATTGTTGCAGTAGAGAAACAGAAGATTAGTTTGTCTTGCTGAACTTGTTTCTGTTTGTGTTGGCACCCAATTCATTACATGCAGGTCATTTTACCTGTTTGTTCTTATCCTTATTGCTGGAAAAAAATATGTACTTCTGGTTTACAAAGAATGGTTATGCATTCACAGCATGTGATAAATGGCTTTTGAGCGGTGATGGAATAGAAGTGGGTCTTCAAATTCTGGAAATTGACAATAATTAGTTAGAGCTAACACAGATTAACTTGTTCAACCCTTCCACATCTGCGAGAGATCCCAGCAAAAGTTTAGGATCTCCCACAAAATGAGAAAGATCTCCCCATAAAGATAGAAGCTGCCCTCTATATTTTGATTGGACACATGTATATGTGTGTGTGTATATATATATATATATATATATATATATATATATATATATATATAATATACACACCCATGCAAACACACACACATTCTCTTTCAATTGTTATTTGTCGTGTCTTAACAAACAAAATCTACTGTAATGAAATTTTTTTGGGACAGCTCCAGTAATCAGCCTTTTGCATCTGGGTTTTTAGGCCCCTCCGTTGAACTTGTCCTTCCCACACCATTCAGTTTTTGTCAGACGGAAAAGTGTGGAATGGATGATTTGGTTGTTGTTGTCTTCTGTGAGCATCTATAGTTTTTCGCAAAGCAATAACCCATAGGTTTCTTTTTCTCCGTAGGAACGAGTGTAGAGTAGCGTATAGTCTTGAGCCGTGTGTCAGCGGGTTCCGGTTCGCTGAAGTGATGTCACGCACAGCTGACGAGGAGAGCAGCGATAATGTTTACATAGTGAGAGTGCGTTGTTGGTTGTTATTTATTCGAAACAGTTTAAATATGAGGGGTTTGAGATGCTCTGCAGGAAGTCTGAATCCTATATGCATGTTAAAATACACATCCCAACAAATAGCTAGTTCACTGGGTTTCTTGTAGTACACCATAAAAGTACTTAAGTCGCACTTGAAAATAAAGAAACTGAAAGAACTGTCAGAATAGACTTGTTACGGTTAAGAAGTTTACATGAGTTACCTATCTCTCCCATCTTTGGCCCTCGAGAAAGCGCCTGGGACAAACAGACCGGCTATGACATAACAGCATGCATCAGAATTTACAATCATGCCGATCCAAAGATGTGCATGGGGTACCTGCAAAAGTGACAGTCAGTACAAAAACAAATATGATATGAAAGGAGTGATTTTCAGATGTTTTGGTCATCAGAAAAAAGATCTGGATAGGTTGTCTACAAGGGATTAATGCGGGCTGTTGGCCACACAATCAGCTAGATACTGACAAGGTGACATGCTACTTATGGTGTGTCCAAAAGAAATAAATAAATAGTAGATAGTCTAGACCACCAGACTTTACAGCACCAATTGTAGGTTCTTCAGTATCTGTCTGTACAGGCTTTAGTAAAAGCAGATCACTTTTGAAGTGAAGAGGAAAACTGACAGCATAACCTACAAGCCCACAAGTACTGGTTTGTCGTGGTGTATTGGATTTATAATTGATAAATTATAGCAAACCGGCAGCATAAATTCATAAACTTACAGGTCTTTGCAAAACCATGCGTTCAGAGTGCATTATACAACTTATGATGGTCTTTGCTCTGTGTTGGATTTTATAATGGTGAAATTGAAGAAAACCAGCAACAGAATTTCAAAAAAACCTATAAGTCTTAACAAAATCATGAACTCGGAGTTTAAAATATAGCTTATGGTCGTTAACGCAGTGCATTGACTTTTGTTATGGCAATCCAGCTACAGAAACACATAAACCTACAAGTGTTTGCTAAACCATGAAATCGGAGTGCAAAATACAAATAATGACACAGTATCTTGGATTTTATAATAGCAAAATTATAGGAAATGGTGACATAAATCCATTAAATTTCAAGTCTTCACAAAACCGGAGAGTGCAAGTTATGATGGTTCATGCTATGTCTTGATTCATGAATTTTATAGTGGTAAAACTACAGCAAATGGGCAACATAAATCCATACACTTAAAGTGTGGAATACTACATATGCTATTAAAACCATACATTCCATCAAAAGAGCTCAGGTCAAAAAACTTAAATCTTCTGAGAATTCCACGTATCAATTTAAAAACATTTGGGGAACGAGCTTTCACTCATTCCGCACCATCTATATGGAATGAGCTCCCTGAAGAAATTAAAGCAAAAAAGACTCTTCAAAGCTTTCAAACAGATTTAAAAACATTTCTGTTCAGGAAGTACCTGAATGACTGTGGTTGATTGTCAACTTAACTTTACTGTTCATATGTAGTATCTTTATCATGTTTTATATTGTCAGATACTGTTACGTATGCAGGGGTGTAAAAGTGTGATTGTAAAGCACCAAGGGCCCACCAAGTGGGGAATTGGCGCTATATAAATGAACTTTATTATTATTATTATTATTATGCAGTGTCTTGAATTTTACAGTGGCAAAATTATAAGAAACCAGCAACATTCATCTATAAACCTATAAGCCTTCACAAGGAGTGCAAGTTATGATGGTGTACATAGTGTCTTGAAATTTATAATGGCAACATTATAGGAAATGGGCAGTATTAAGCCATAAACTTAAAACTTGCAAGCCTTTGCAACATCATGAACTCGGACCCATGATGGTTGACACAGTGTCTTGAATTTTATAATGGAGCTGAGTGATGTTTTGTGAATGTCAGAAGTTCATGGCTCATAGTGCTTCCTGGGTAGCTAAGTTAGGTGACTGGATGATTTTAAGATTGTTTTAAGAAGCGAGATTACCGACGACCCAGATGCAATTCCGCACCACTGTTTCATGGTTATCTTACACAATATGGGCCTATTTCTATTTCTGAAGCATCTGCTGTTTGATACTGCCCTTTCTTCGTCTTGTATGATATTACAACACTTCTTTCTGTTCTGAAAACGCCTAAAAAAAAATCTGCATATTAATTCTGCCAAAACGACTAATAATGTTAATGTTTATAGACTATGGAAGAAAATGAATCAATCTAGCCTGTCATTATTCGAGTAAACCACATAAAGCATGGTATATATAAAAGGCTGTGTAAATGTAATAAATCACCAAGTCGTAAAACCCTGTAAAAACACAAAATTAACTACTAAGCTACTGATAAAAAGGAGTGAGATTTTTTTTTTAAACCAAAAAAAAAGTGAAATAAAGAGAATACCATTTTTGTGGATGCTGCAGATGTTGTTATTATTGTTTTTGTTGCACTGCAGCTGTAATATTAAGTGTTTTTTAGTTAAATATTGCTGCCTCAGTTTGCTCAATAATTCACCCTTACATGTCAACTGACAGACTAGACGGACCACTGAGAGACACTGACACATTCTAGTTGCTCTCTTTTTATTAACAGTCATAGAGCTTCGAGAATCTGAGACACATGAATGTCCAATCAAAAGACTTCCTTCAACTCACACATAACTCACGAACAGTCCAGACTTTGCATCTATTAAGTACTCTCCATCTAATTGTAGTAATAGGAAACATCAGTAGAAAAAACAAGGTCACTTTGTGACTTCATATAGCTTCTGGGTTGACCTTGAAATCCAGTTTATTTTATTTTTACTGAGTTAAAAAGAAAAACAACTGACTATGGTCTTTAGTGAGTGAGTGCCCCAGACTTTGTAGGGAACATGCATCTTTAGTCTCAAGTATTACATTAATGATGATGATAAACTGTTGTTTACATCATTGCACAAACATGATACAATGGAACCTCTATAAGGTGACCACCGTTCATTTCCCAAAAAGCAGTCTCTTTGGACACCTGGTTAGACCTAACAGGCTGATTGTTTTCTTTGATCAAAATATAAAGAAAACATTTCTTTCTGATTTGCAGGTTAACATATCTTAGTAGCAGGTTTACCCTGAGGAAGATTTTTTGTTTAAAAAATCCGCTTTCTGTTGTGTGTGATTACGGCATTCTTTGGCCTTCGTCTCCTTGGATTACCCTTAGGAGACAGCCATATTGAACAGGCATAATAAGGTCAAGTCTGAAAGTGAATTTGCCCGAAATTTTAGAGTACATCCACAAATTCCATATTAATTTCCAAAATATTAGCACAGTATCAAAGAGCAACTTCCATAATGTGAAGTGGTGCAAACAAGAACACCCAATGCTTTAGACTGCAGATAACATGAGAAAAACTTGGGGTATTAGGTTTGTATAAAATTGTCCACATGTGTAACTCATGACCATATTATTATTGTCTGAGCAACAGTACGGATTGTTTAGGTGTATACTAGAGAGTGTTTAAGTGTATACTACAGTCTTCATAAAGCCAGCTGTTGTTTGTCAAGCATATTGCTCTCTATTTCACACCAGAGTATGACAGGTTCTCATAATATCATATGTAAAGGTAGTGTTATCTTAATGGATGCTCTAGAATGCAAGTGATCAAGTCTGTTGATGGAGTGAAAATTTAGAGAGCTATTCTATAATTTTCCTCACATTCTTGCATTGCTCTCAGGTATCACATTGCATTCCACAGTGCTTAATGACTGCTAGTTCAGATCCTCATTTCAAACTTGTTTTTTCCCACTACAGAATTGGTTTCATGATTACATGCTCTAAATAAATTGACTTAAATCACTTGTGTTATTTGTCTACTAATATTATAGTATGATATATAATATAATATATAATACAGTGGAACCCGCTTCAGCGGGACACGCGTGAGCGGGACGCCAGCTGAAGTGAGACGAATGCCTTGGGAACGGAATTTTTGCTATTTAAATCTATACATGTGAGCGGGACGGCAACCCGCTTAAGCGAGACGACTTGGAGCCAGATTTCCGTAATATACACGCTGTGTTTGACAGGAATGCTGCAAATTGTCACTATCGTACTGTGTCTTAGTGCTTGTTTACCTTTGCCCATCAGCTGAAAACCTGAGAGCTACAAAGAAGCTTGTACCGAAGGCCCTGATTACCCCCCTTTACGTTAGGTGAGAAATGATTGACACTACCTCCCATAGCCTTCTGTCAGGCAGTTGACCCTTCTGCGCACGCATGGACGAATCAGAGCGGACATCCTAGCCGCTGGTCATTTAACC
>JAWQUT010000322.1:596638-616420 GCA_033807755.1 Ellobium chinense
ACTTCAGAGGTGTTAGACCTTTCATATTCTCTCCAGTTTTATTTTAACGTGTATTATTTCTTTCCCTCTGATGTAGACATATCCCGGTCTTTAAAAGAAATTGTTCTTGAATTTTCAAAGGAGAGTGGTGAGAAGGCTTAGGTGCTTCTTTGAAGCCAACCATAAATCCAGTTTTCCGGGAAGAATGACCAATAATATGCTCTGCAAGTCTTCTGAAAATGCAGTTAGACTGCAATAAGTATACACATTTTAAACAGTACAGATATAATTTAAATCTGACTCCGTTGTCACATCTCACTAGCAACAAGTAATGATATCCTTTAACTTGGATGAAACACACAAACTAGCTAAGAAATCACTTTATAATGGATAGTCCGCCTAAGCTTGAAGTTCGCTTATGGGGGACGATTTGTCGGGAACGGAGCCGTCCCGCTTAAGCGGGTTCCACTGTATATATAATATAATATGCATTCAGTAGGTTTACTTTGTTCTTATTTTTTTAATGTGTGGATTATCAGATTTCAGATGAAGTAGTGCTGTGCATCCTAAAGTTCTTAGAGGCAAATCCAGGGGATGGATTTATCTGGTCCATGCTGGGAACATCATATGACAAACGATCTCAAAAGCAGCAGTCTGACTATAGCTTCAATCAAGCGACTGAGATTTCTGGTAAACACACAGTTTTTATCAAGGAATGGAGATGGATTGGCCCATTTGTTATTGGAAAAACTGAATTTGATGGAGATCCATCAGCAGCCTCTGGGGGCATCAGAAATGCTTCAAAGTTTAGATTTGACTCTAAGCCAGCCTTGAACTATTTCTCTGAACTTGTTCCAAATGGAATGGTAAAATGGAACATTGTGAGGCAGACACGAGATCAAGAGATAGTTCAGATTAGGCCAAAGGTGGACTGGAATGATCTAGTAAGTTCTCTGGGGTCTCTTGGAATCACTGAGTGGCAGGGATGGGCAGTTGGAGATCTGATGGTTAATGAAGACAATTTGCCTTTAGCTTTCCAATGTCTTGGTGTTGCCAGATGCTTTATAGGGGACATCCTGATTGCTGGTGACCTGTATCATCGAAGTCAGTTTTGGTCTCCAGTCACCATAGCAAGAGGAGTTCATACTGTGTTTATACCGCTGAGATCTAAAGTTGCTGCTAATTTCAAATTTGCAGTATCTCAATCATCAAATTTCAAAGTTCATGAGCCATCATTTCTACCTGACATATACAATGGTTATCTTTTACCCAATACATATTTGTCATTCCCGGTCACAAATTTGATGGCCAATGGATGGCTGAAGGTCACAAAAGTTATGATTCTGGACCAGTCAGATGGAGAGCCACTGGACTCAGTCTTGGTTAACAGTCTGTATGATATAGCCCCTGGTCAAACCAGACCACTAGTAGTCCACATCACAACTGAAACCTTGTCACATGATTCAAAAGTAACAGATTTGTGCAAGGATATTGATATCAAGATGCAGATTAAAACTTCAGAAGGTGTGAATAACTTGAAAATAATTCTTCGCTGTCGCAGCCAAGGCAGTTCCTTCCTATTCACATTTCTTGACCATGATGGCTCCGTTCAACATGCAGCTGCCATTGAGCCTCTGGGTACCTGCAAAATGCACACCTGTCCAGTTATCTTGACACTTCATGGTACAACGGTTCCACCCCAGAATCAAGCTGACAGTTATAAAAGGATGGTGAAGGGAGATTTTGAGTTTGGGGTGCAAAAGATGTGGCTGTTGGCACCAACAAGGTAGGGCTTATTTAATGGGAACAGTGTTTTTGTTTTATTAGCAGCACACAGTCATCAGTGTACAAAGGATGCATCAGAGTATAAGAAATGATCGGCTTCCTTGACTTGCCTTGATGCTTGCGTTCATTTTGTTCATTATTAGGTGGAGACATTATAGAAAGTGACATAAACTCATCTGCCTTCTCAGTGATTTCAAAATAATAAGTGTATTAATACAAACAGTTCATTTTATGATTTCAGTGTTTTGACAGTGATCGTATAGAACTGTAATTAAGTTAATCATGTGAAGAAGTTATGAGCAATTTGTGTCCCTATGAAGCCATGAGGAATGTATTTCTTTTCATGATGTTATAGTCCTGATATATAGTATTTGGTGCTACCAAACCAAGGTATTGTCACCTAAAGTTGACCTACATTACATAGCTCTTGCCAGCAAAATGATCCTCATTGTAGTTTCCATCATTATCATCATCATCATCATCATCTGTTACATATCACTGATATCAAGGAATCATATTTTTGATGGTCATAATCATAAAAACAACACAGGCATGGAGCCCATAACTGGGAAGGACCAGGTACCCTAACGGCTATGACTGCTCTGCATGCCTTGCATAACATGACTATTGTGGCTGACTGGCTGGAAATGAAAGCTGATCCTACAATGGTTTTATTTGCAGGTACATTCTTCCTTAGTATGTGGATCACTTTTATCACTCGCTTTAGCATGTCAGTAGTATGTTTGTTCATAGTTGATTTTGGTGCTCCTGATATGGATCATTCTTCTGCTTTTGAGACCTTCAGATCCATCTGCAAGTTATGCCATATGAGCAAGGTGAAATATGAAATACAGGATGTCACAAAAAAAAGGGACCCTCTGTTTTTGTCATATCAGGAAAAGTTTTCAAGCAAACCCTATAAAATTTTTTCAAAACCAAGAAAAGCCAATGGAGCATCAACTTGCAAGTTTGGGCAACAAAAACGAAAAACAACAAAAGATATAAAAAATTATAGAAAGGAACCTAAAGTTAAAAAAGCATGAAAATAAAGTTACAGAATATGCGTCAAAATACGTGCAGTCGAGGTTGCAACATTTGAAAGAAACAACATGCTGTTTATGAATTTAAGGCATAACAATTGAAATTGATGAAAAGGTAGAGGGTCGGAATTTATTCTGTTGCAGAATCGTTAAAAATAAAAATTCTCAGGCTGCGTGTATGACATGTTCCAGATGCCTGCCTTTTTTCACGGCGCACAACTGAAGGCGACGCTTGAAATTTATGAATACACGTTTGCAAGTGTCAGGATGGATCGTTCTAATCTGATTCTTGATGTTTTGTTTCAGTTCCTCAATTGATGCTGGGGACCCCTGATACACATTATCTTTCAGGAAGCCCCACAGAAAGAAGTCCAGTGGGTTTAAGTCTGGAGAGTGTGGTGCCCACTCGACGTCTGATCTGTGGCTGATGATGCAATCCTCGAACTTCTCCCTCAGCCAGGCCAGGGATATTGTAGATATGTATGTGCAGTGGCACCGTCCTGCTGAAACCACTGAGTGTTTCTGTCGAGTTGTTCCCGTCCCAGTGCAGTCCAAAACCGCTTCAGCACTTCCAGGTAGCATGCTGAGTTCACCGTCTGCACGACACCGTTCTCGTCCTCAAAGAAAAAAAAAAGTCCGATGATTCCATGGCTGCTCATGACTGCCCATGCAGTACATTTCTCGGCGTGCAATGGTTTCTCGATAACATATGTCAGTGGCTGACTTCCCTACACAACACAATTTTTGGAATTCACATAACCAGATAGCACGAAGTGGGCCTCATCGCTAAACCAAATGTTGTCCAGCCAGTCAGGATGTGCCTCAAATTGCTGGGAGAACCAAGCAGCCATATCAATCCTCGTTTTAATGTCCGTGCGGTTGAGTTTTTGTTTAAAGCTAATTCTGTACGGTTTCAGATTCAAATCATATCGTAAAATCCACCTGACACTCTTGTGAGATACTGACACTCCAGCTTCCTGCACCCGGCATCTGAGTAAGTTTCTTGCAAAACATCAATGGTGTCCAGAATGCTATTGATGTTCTTAGCAGATCTTGCCTGGTGGGGTCTCCCTGAATAAGAGGTGCGTCCGAGAACCTGCTGATTCAGATTTTCTACTGTGTCTTCTCGCCTGAAACGTTGGATCCAGGCATACATTCTGCTTTTTCTCGGACTGTGTCTGCATTCAAAATATTTTCTAAAAAAACAACCTGTTTTGACATAGGAACCCGTTTTGAAGTAGGTTTTCAGGACAAATATTTTATGTTGCTTGGTCCAAGGCATTGTAATGTAACAGGGGAAATGTCTAAACAGACTTTGGAATGCAAAGAAATTGAAAAAAATGGTTGTTTTTGCACTGCAGGACCATCAACATCTGTTTCAAAGTTAACGCAAATCAGTGCCATGATAGGGTGCAAATTTTCGCTATACCATCCTTTTTTCTAGTGCGCATTAAGGTGTGCAAATATAAATGCAGCTTCATGAAATTTTCACCACACATCATGCACTAAATGTTTTCGGTTTCTTGAAAATTTCAAGACTCAATGTTGAAAATTGCGGATTTTATGAAGAAAATTGACGGTCCGGTTTTTTTTTGTGACACTCTGTACATTTTCTAGGCCTCATTGATTTTATTCAGCCCTGCAATGCAATCTGCCCTAGTGAAAATGTATAATCATGCATTAGCTGGATTATGCTCCATTTTTTTCTAGTCACACACACTTTTTTTTTAACAATGACAATACCAAATGAATTGAACCAAAAGAGGATGGTTTTTAAAGTAGGGACAAACAACTTTGATTTGATACATAATACTTCTGTCTCACATGCGTAGAAAAGCAATTACAAATCAATTTGCAAGACTCCTGGGACACCCCACATCTTATTTATTATTTGGATGATGTGTTATGAAAACAGAACATGACTTCGGTTTTCATTTTTTTTTTTTTTTTGATAGTGCACATCCTCACGAGCTCTTGCATACCCCAACATTTTATATACAGTATTGCAGATTTTACTATCATTTACCTAAATTGTCAGGTCACTCCATGGGTGGGCATGGAGCATGGCATCTGGCCTGCCATTTTCCTGATCGAGCTATAGGCCTTATTTCATTGGCAAGCTGGATCAAGAAAGAGGAGTATGGTGACAGTAACTGGTTTTTCAGGTAAGTGTAGGTTTGTGACACCTATTAGAAGGGCAAATCACTCATAGTGTACAACCCTATTAATCCGCTAATATATAAAATCCCCCTTTTTTGGGGCCCTGCCAGCCAGTGTTAGGGTGTAGAAATGTGTAAAATGACCTGTGATCTAAATAAAGCATCCAATTTTAAAGTTTCAGGTACAATTTGAGCCTTCTAGATAAAAAAATAAAATGTGTAGACCTATGTATTCGCACGCGGTCAAAACCAGCCAAATGAAAATTTGGGGACCAAATCAGAATTTGAGGTGATCTTTTTCAAAAGACATTTGTGAAAAATTTTGGGCGTTGACCCCCCTTTTTCTTCCCGTTAAAAGATCGGGCAAAAGAAGTACTTTAACCTCCATGGAAGAAATTTCCCCAAATCACAGTGGTATATTTAGAATAACGCAAAATGTTAATAGGGCCAAAAGAAGAAAAAACAATAGGTGTCAAAGACCTTAATAGGCAGCTAGTACCTGGCATGTTTCCACTTAGAAACACAATGTTTACATCATGGTGGTCGAGGTAGGTCATCTAGGCTATCTGGACAGTCTTTTAAACTTCCTCTACCCCTGGGGCCCTCCCCAGCCCCCCCCCCCCCCCCCCCCCCCTAGTCTAGCCTGTATGGGACTTAGATCTAGATCTACGTGCTGCAGACTCAGTTTACATGACACACGCTTTTTTTAAAATAGTTTTTTTCTCGTTCTCTTTTTGTCCTTGTCTCTCTTGTTTTCCTCCCACCCTCCACCCCCTCCCCCCACCTTTGACACACACACCCAGTGTTGCCAAAAAATGCACCAAATTTGGCCATTTTTTTTAAATTTAAGATTTCATTCGTTCCTTTTTCCTTCCCTACTTCCACCCCCAACCCCACCATCAACCCCTCCCCCCACCCACCCCACCCCACCCCTACCCTTAAGAAAAATCACCACCCCACCCCTTCTCAGCCCACCCCATAGGCTCATATGGTATTGCCAAAGAAAGCTGAATTTTTAAAAAAATTTTTTGTGCAGATGCACCAAACTTTTGTTTCTCCAGGGCTTCTTCCCCAATCAATAACACAATCACCCTTTAAGAAATGCCAATATGATCACTTTTAGGTTTTAAATGTGTGGTTACAAGTGGATTTTATCATCAAGGGTTGCAAATATGGTCAACTAAAAACTATCTGCTCATGCCAAGGTGTTTACATGAAAACAATGACCAGCCAAGAGAGGGTCATTTTTCCTCTCCCCTCCCAATCACCCCCAGGTCACTCCCCTCTGACCATTCCCTACTTGTTCCCTTCCAAACAGGCTACCATGGCTAAATTTTAGGGTTGAACTGTAGGTTCATGGGAGCTATCAAAGTAGCATAGGGTATGCCATCAAGAGAATTGGCTATTTTGAGAGGTATCAAACTCTTAATTGGGCCATAAGAATGATCTAAGGCATATAATTCAGCAACATTGGCACCATTTTGTAGGGAAATGAATGTGCTTGACAGCTGACAGTTGCATATTTCTCCAGGGAACTAACAAAGGCTACCAACACCTCATCCAATCCATCTCAGTGAGTGAGACTCTTGAAAATTTTCTGTATCCCTATGCAAATATACCTCACCACAGGAATATCATTCTCTGTCATGAAAGAAGCAAGAAAGAGACACTTCAACAGTACAGAATGCATCACTATTGACTACTCAAAACATATGTAGGAAATAATTAAATGTGGGGAGGGGTTAAGGTTTGTGACACCTATTAGAAGGGCAAATCACTCATAGTGTACAACCCAATTAATCCGCTAATATATAAAATCCCCCTTTTTTGGGGCCCTGCCAGCCAGTGTTAGGGTGTAGAAATGTGTAAAATGACCTGTGATCTAAATAAAGCATCCAATTTTAAAGTTTCAGGTACAATTTGAGCCTTCTAGATAAAAAAATAAAATGTGTAGACCTATGTATTCGCACGCGGTCAAAACCAGCCAAATGGAAATTTGGGGACCAAATCAGAATTTGAGGTGATCTTTTTCAAAAGACATTTGTGAAAAATTTTGGGCGTTGACCCCCCTTTTTCTTCCCGTTAAAAGATCGGGCAAAAGAAGTACTTTAACCTCCATGGAAGAAATTTCCCCAAATCACAGTGGTATATTTAGAATAACGCAAAATGTTAATAGGGCCAAAAGAAGAAAAAACAATAGGTGTCAAAGACCTGTAGCTGGCAAAGGGCTGTAATCAAGATTCTAGCTTCACTTGAGAGAGAATTTGTGAGAAAGTTGATTGTGAAGCTATACTGGCAGCAGATAAAATGATTTTCAATGGATGTTTCCTGGGTTACATTTCTTTCCTTTTCCCTTTATTTTTCTGGTCTGTGTTTTTCATTTCGATGACTGATTAATTGCTTAACAGCAGTTACTACAGTTTTGTACTGTTCCGCAACATGATTATCTTGTTACTTCCTGATGTGGCTGTGATAATCTCCCTCACAGCACATTTCTTATTACTTTTTAAAGGCATGATGCTGCAACTAGCCATACTGACCCAGCCGTGAAGGCATTAATGGAGGCTTGCGTTGGAGAAAATGATGCAGACAAGCATGTTACCAACTTAAAGGTATGGTAGCCTCTGTATTCCATCAACATGTATTACTTTTGTACTTCTCAAGGAGACTGCACCTGAGAGTTTCCCTGCTTATATCCTCTCAAACAAACCCCACTTACTGTTCAACTTCAGATTCCATGTATAACCTTATTGGGTAAAGATAAGATTTTTGTTTTGTCAGGTATTTTAATGAAACAATTTTGGGTTGTGAAAGGCACTTTGCTTAGTTTAGGACATTGTTATAAGACATGGTGGAAAATGATCATATAAAATGAGAAATAATTTTGTCTTCTGGACTACAATAATGGTCCATAAAAATGTTGACTGCTTTCTTAAAACACAGCACCTAGACTAGGTTTTATGATTTACGCCTTTTATTATTTTGTTTGAATTAGAGCATCCCTGTCTTTGCAAGGATTGGTGGCAATGATCGTACAGTTCATCCATATTATATAAGACGTATGGTTCGGCTACTAAAGGAGACTGGTGTCAGTGTCACCTATGCAGAGCTACCAGGCTTGGAACACTGGTGGTGGGACACCAAGTATGAGATAGTATTTTGTCATTTGTTTCAATAGATAGTCATTTGCTACTTTGGTACCGTGCAGGTACTTTTCATAAGAGATAGCTCTATAAAAGCATTTGAAGAATTGAGGTCATAGAGCTACTTGACCAGAAAACTGGCTGGGGGATATTAATTGTGTTGTTGATCTGAGTGTTTGGAATTTTGCCACAATTTTCGATGTAGAGACTTTTTAATGAATACAGTAACAGTTTACCTTTGACTAGTAAGTAATGACATCGTAATTCATTTTAATAATGAGCAATGATAGTTCATAACTTCAAATTTATGTATCTGTCCATGTACAGTCAAGCATGTATAGATCAAACATGTTGTACTTAAATTAATCATAAGTGTCTTTTGTTGCTACGACCTTATTTCTTCTTTTTCTTCTGAACTGTTTTCACGCTTAACTTGACCTTGATAGCTGTTTGAAAGACATATCAATGGCGAATGATCGGATCAGCTACCTGCATTTAAGAAAATTTTACAGGAGATGGAAAAAACAGTTTTACTTGAAGCACATGCAATGCTGATCTTACCATTGAAATTTGAATATGATGAGTGATTTAAAGGTAGACATATGACTACAATAAAAATTTGTGATAAATGATTGTTTAAGGAGACTTTTTGGGAGTTAGGCGACAATGGATGTAAATCTGTGAATGATAAGATTCAGCCATCTGCCAGAAAACAGTTTAGCTGCTCCTATCATTCCTGCTGTCACGTGTTGGAACTGAATGTTGGAATGATAGGGTTGACATTTACCTGAGTGCAGGTTAGCCACCCTTATCATTTCCTCCAGCATACTACTGCGACTGGCTGTGTGAATGTTTGTGTCGGCAAACTTTCTCATCGTATTTTCAGGCATTTATATATCAGTCGCACTGTTACAATATATGCTTAATTGTTGGAATTATAGGTTCATGTAGCTATCCAGTTCTCAATCATCTATTTGATGGATTTGCATATTTATTATTTTAACTTCAGTCACACTCTTGAACAAAAGTCATTTTTTGGAACCTGGGTAGGGTTTATGATTTATGTCCTCAACAAAAAAAAAAAAATGAGTCCCCCCTCATTTCTCCCACCCTTCCACTTTTCACCACCCCCTTCTTATTTGTCCCAACTTGACTGAATGACTGACTGATTGACATACTGGCTGGCTCGCTCGCTTGCTCGCTCACTCACTTGCTCACTCGCTCACTCACTCACTTGCTCACTCACTCACTCACTCACCCATCCATGCAAGTATGTATGCAGGCAGGCAGGCAGGCAGGCACTCACCCACCCTTCCACTGACTGTGTCGTAGATCCATTTGCATCTGCTCCGTCTGAAATATTTCGAGAAGAGCCAACAAAGATCAATGCACTTTAGTGTGCTAAAAACATCTTGTTGAAGACTAGTGCATGATGATGCGTTAGTAACATCCTCCTGAAGATCAGTGTACGGTAGTGTGCTAGTAGCATCTTGCTGAAGATCAGTGCATAATGGTGTGCTAGTAACATTCTGCTGAAGATCAGTGCACAATGAGGTGCTAGTAACATCCTGCTGAAGATCAGTGCTTGATAATATGCTATTAAGTTACATCCTGCTGAAGATCAGTGCATGATGATGGTGTGCATCCTGCTGAAAATCAGTGCACCGTGGTGTCCTAGTAGCATCTTGCTGAAGATCAGTGCATGATGGTGTGCTAGTAACATCTTGCATAAGATCAGTGTTTGATGATGTGCAAGAGGAATCTTGCTGAAGATCAGCGGCTGATGATTTCACTAATGGCATCTTACTGAGGACCAGTGCTGATTTCATGATGCCTTCATGGTGCAGATCAACTTTTTATGATGCACTGGTGCATTTATGCTGAAAGCCAGCAGTTACAGAAATGTTGCCTATGTCATAATCATTATTGTTAAACACAGACAGCCATCAGTAGAAGATGTTGACAGGTTAAATGTAATCTGCATGTTTTGAGTGGTCTCATCTGTATCAACAGGTGATGACTATTTTAATTTAGCTAGCTCCACCATACAACTAACATAACTAAAAGGATCCATTTTACTGACTCGGGTAAATGGATATTGAGCTTTACATACCTGTGAACTAGTAGTATAGGTGTTTTTACATTGCCTTATATGGTAAGAATTACTTGAAGAAACCAAGGAGTCACAACCCACATTATCCGGTGACAGAAAACCAAATACAGTATATTAAATATTAAGAAAGGAGTGACTGACAACTGAACAAAATTTTGACATACCAACTCTCAAGTTAGTTAATCTCATGGTAATGACAATATTCATTGCATAAAAGACTCAAAATCTGTTGGACTAACTACCTACAGGCTACTATGCAATCGTTTTTCATTCTTCAGAGAAAATTATTATCTTTCTAATTTGTATCACTGTCGGTTGATCAGCATACAATGTATTAGGCTGGGTCTCCCTTCGAGCTCAGTCAGCTGATTCTGTCACTGTGTTTTCTGTACCTGCATAGTTAGGCAGTTATAAAAAAAAATACTTTTCAGGAACAAAAATGTAAAAAAATTTTGTTGTTAGCCAATCCTATCATTCCACCGTAGATATTGATGATTTGTTTGTTGTGCAAAATGAACAGTCCAGCTGATAGGAAGCTTATTGGTCAGGTAGCTAAAAATACCAATACATTTTGAGGATTTAAATTTTAGTGTATGAAGTATTACAATCTCACTTTTATTCGCTTGAGAATAAAAGCAAGGCATATCAGTCAAAATATTGATTCTTGATGGGACTCTTGTATCTCCGAATCAGCTTTGAATGCAGAACAGAAAAATGCGAACATTGGTGACAAATAAAGTACCATTTCTTTTCATTATAAATCATCATGGCACCATCTCATTGAATGAAGTGATTTAGAGATATGAAAGGATATTTTAACAGAAATCATTATAAAAAAAATTATTAACATTTACGATCATTAAAATCCTTTACAGAAACAGATAATGTTCTGTGTGTCAGTATAGACATTCTGGTCTCTTGAGCATCAATGTGAATGTGTACGATTTTTTTTTCATTCTTAGTTCATTGATTTTCTATACCTGAAGAAGGACGCCAGTCTGAAAATTTGTGTATTAAATTTGTTAAATTGTTATAGTTTTCTTGCTTTACTTATTTACATCCAGTGCAGATAAATGTTTTGCAAATAATGTGAAAGTGTACATGTAAGAGGAAAGAAAAGGGAGGAACACTTTTTTCTTTCTATTCAACTTCATGGAACCTGTGTTCACTGTCATCAATCATGATGAAGTACTCTTACACAGTTTCTTCATTTTCATTGTAGAAAGATTTGCTGAAAAATAAACTTTCTTTTAAACTGTCCTTCCTGATCAAGCATGCTGTTTCTTGTTCTTGAAGGTCAGTTAAAATGAAAGTTCATTTTTTAACAGATCTTTCAAGAAAAAAAAATTGTGTAAAAAATTACTTCGTCAGGAGATGAACTGCTTTTTTGTCAGAAGATGACCATCAACATGGTTTGAACATTTTAAGTTTCCAGTCATCTGTTTTTGCCATAATTTCAGAATCCAGGACTGTTTAAAATTAATGAAAAATGGATGAACCGAAATCCCTAGAGCACAAATACCATCACAAACCATTTGGAATGCTTCATAGTCAATGTCAAATATTTTGGTCATAAAGCCCATGCACAAATCTGAAATGCATTTTTTTTTCAAACAGAGATATCAAACTTGATTGCTTACAATGTTATGTAGTGTGGGTGCAATTCTGTATTTTCAGAGTATCATAATCAGTGGCTTAGTATTACTGTGTGATAATTCCATAAGATTATCTTAGAAACTTCTAATTTTGTGGTGAAAGTTCAGGGTTCTCATTGACTGTGTCATTATGTACCACAATGACTTCCATGGTTACTGTCACCATAATAACACCACACCATCAATAATACCATCACTACAACCACCATATCATAGTCACCACCACTGTTATCATCACCATCCATACCACTGAAATATGCATCATTTCTTGATTTTCATACGGAGTTGAGAAAAGATTTCTTAAGTCACTGGACGTGGTCTCTTAAGAAAAATATGCATTGGTGACAATTGGATCAAGACCCATTTCAAATTTTGAAACATTTCTGTTGAGCACTAGGAGAGATATTTTGAAGAAGTGTTGACCATTTATTTTCAATCACACTATGATCCCCACACTTAAGTGATGTCAAAAGCAAGAGATCAGTGACCCAGAGCAATAAAGGTATTGTTTCTGTTTTGGGGTAAAGACATAACTGTTGCATTAGAGATATCAGAGGTAGTGTTCAATACTTTGGCACTTAGTAGGTAGCCATAATCAGTGGCATATTATGAGAATAAAAAGAGCTTACAAGAGAAAGAACAGTGTATCGCTGGAAGGAATTTTTGCAAGACTTATTATTTTATAAGAGTAAAAGCATGTTGAAAACTGACGGAATTACAAGTACTTATTAGATTTTTATAGCTACAAAGTTATTACTCTGTTAAAAGAGTCGTTCATCATTACAAAACTTAAAGCGAGACAAAGTGCAATTACAGGCACAAGTGTAAGAAAGGTATATGTATCTAATATTCATAAAATTTCATGTTCCTCTCCCTAGAGAGACCAATGATGGTGGATGTGTTAATGATGCCCAGATTCGAAAGTTTTTGGACCAGATATCCAACTCTCTCATACCTGTGGACCAATCAGAATCTTGCCCTGCTGGAGGCAGTGAATGCGGGGTGATGATGACCAATAAATACACTGGGAAAAACCTAGAACCAGTAACTCTGGCTACTGCAAACCCAGCCTTAGGAGAAGGTCTTAGAGGTGTGAAAGTTTTACAGCAAATTATTCCACATCGAATCAGCACAGTACAGGTATTATATTTTGAAATCGAACCTTTTTTTGATAACCATTCTCTTAATCCCAGATGAGAATTTGGCATCACAAATAACTGTTTTCAGCTCTGTGTTTACCAGAACAGCCACTCTCTGGCTGTGGTATTATATTTCATGATTTATTTTTTAGCAGTAAAGGTCAGGGATGGGCAAGTTCATAAAAAATGACAAACTCAATTTCATTTCCTGTTCAGTGCTGAAATGGGTAATTGTGTTCCATTTGCCGTTCAGATGAGACCATTATATTTTGTTGCATTCATTTCATTTATATCGGGCAAAATGCATTCCATTTTCTGTTTTGTTCCATTCAGACATGTTTCTGCAACAGCTGATTTGCATCAAGAGATTAGGATTTTGACATTTAATGAATGTAATTTTGAGTGCGAGCATTTTTCATGAAGACTTTACAGTGTCAGAATTACAGGATGTTGCTGGTTATGTGACTGTTACTTTGTGGTGAAGCACATAAAGTTGATGAATGTCACCAGGTTGTAAAGAGCATGACACCTTTTTTTCTGCTTATTAAGTAGGGAAAAAGGGTCTGAATTTGATAACACAGATGTAGAAATCAATTTCAACTGCCACCTACTAATAATAATTGTGGTTTTTTTTTTGTTTTTGTTTTGTTTTTGTTTTTTTTTAATTTGTTTGTTTTTTTGGACAAGAGTTGCTATTACTACTAGAGTGAATCCTGGCATTTATCATTTTAATGTATATTCAGTTTTGCATGTTTGGTGCTAGACAAATATTTTTAAAGAGGATCCTTGACAGCAAGCATGTCTGATTCTATATTGTTGACAGTCTCATAGTTCATTAACATTTTTGCCTATTCAGAATAATTACAGATTTTGGCAGCTTTGAAACAATAACAAATATACTTGTAGATCTGGACTATGTACAGGACAAATGATTATACTCCTTGGTATTTTATTTGCTTCAAAATGAGTGATGAATATCAAACTATTATTGTTGATGAAAGCAGCAGAATATGGATTGTTCACCCAATTGACTTCCCTTGAATGGGGGCTACATAGCTATTTTCTGGTACAGTAAGTATGGGTTTCATTAGTAGTTGCAACAGTGAAGTCATAATTAGTGTTTACTGACCATCATAAAAGACATTATACAGCACTGTCCCAAACATTATCTGTACTACCACCAATACCTCCGACACTACTGCCACTACTACCAACATTACTAGTACCGTATTGTAATACCAACTGCATTACTATTGCCACAGTAATACTATTGTTGTTGTACTGCTACTTAACAATGCTTTACCTGAAATCTTGGTTAACCCATATGAAAAGAAAATCTCTGTCGAACGAGCCTCTTCAGTCGTAGTAAAATACTTTCAATATCATGATAACAAGTTTCAGGAACTTTCACTGACATGACAACTGTTGTGCCGCCAAGCGAGGAAAATGTTACAGAGAGAGGAAACGGTGAACTGCTACTGTCATAGTTTTCCCTCCCCTTCTCTATGCATTTCAGGTACACGGAAATTACATTAAACTAACTTTGACATCAATTTTGTGAATGGGACATTGGATAACTAAAGTAAGATTTGTCTGCTACATGGAGATCCTTGCATTACCATATTAAAGGAGTTCTACTGTAATTATCGACACATAATTGGACAGGAGCAACAAATTTATTTTACGATATCAAAAAAAGACCGTTATAATTGCCAGGTAAAGCTTTCATATTAGTTTATGTTCACATATGTGGCAGATGATTGCAGAGTAGTGCTTACAGTTACTGACAAAATGATTGAAATAAAATGACCTAATTGCCAATGTCTGATTGGACTTGAATAAGACTTGAAAAGGAACCAAGTTTTGTTTCATTCTCAGAAAATTACAAAGTCTGTTAATGATCAAGAGAAGACTGAACTAAGAAACCCTATTCACTATGTTCATGGAGACGTATTCTCATCCCTGGTGTACACACATAAGTCCGCAGTGGTGATGTTTGGCTCCACTTCAATGATTTTTTCAATGATGCACTCATTTGTTCTTATACATTTTACAACTAATCTTTTTATTCACATTTTAATCATCAGTAAATGTACTCCTTACTCCATGTGCCTGTCTGTTATCCGTTATTTTTCTAACACATCTTTTGGCTTGCACATGATTCAAAAACCACTATTTACAAATTAATTGTGACAATATGGTCTTAAAACAGTTATTAATGTTTATGGCATTTGACCATCATAAAAGACATTATACAGCACTGTCCCAAGCATTACATTTACTACTCTATCAATACCACTGACACTATTGCCACTACCATCACCATCACTATTATTGTCATACCAACTGCATTACCACTACAGTTATTTCATAAGTAATTTGTAGGGCATAGACTTATGTTCATCTGTGAGATGGTGCATGATCACTATCTTTGGCTTGAATGACACAGATTGGTTGGATTTAGTACCCTGATAAACGCCATCTTACACCACCTTGACTGAAATTCAGGACTGCCATTAACATTGCACATAATGTTTGAAACTCTCAAACTGTTTGCTTCAGCAGTTTTGTGGTACAGTGGGAAACACCAAAAACGCTATGTAATGCATCCATAAGACCACATTTTGGAATATTGCACCAGATTTTTTGACAAGCAGGCATTAGACATTTTACAAACCTAGGAAAACGGCACTCAACTGATGTTAGCCGAAGTTGGACTTTTGCACCAAGCAGTGTCACAGGTAAAAACTGAACTTGGCAGTTCCAGCATTCCGGGTATAGCTTTTACAGAACACGGAATACTCTAAATCAAGTGGCAACATTAAAAGTTATACAGAAATTTGTGAAGTAAAACATTCGCGTGGTCATAGCATTGATAAAAGCAAAATAAAATTCATCTGAACTTTAAAGCATTTTAAAAAACGTAATTGACATGACCAAAATGCTCACACAAGCTGGGTAATGATATTCAAAGTCTGTAAACTATGAAATGAAAATATTTATTTTGTGATCACATTTTCTTCCTAAATACAACAAACCAGAAGCTGGTATTATTCAAATGCTTATTCAAAAATATCAAAACTTGAATGTGACTGATGTGTTGGTAAAATGTGATTGATATGGCATGTATGACTAATAACGAAGGTGTTGAGAGAATAGGAATTACACATAAATTCATTTCGCTGCAGGTATACTTTTCCAGACTTTCACTTTTCATTGAACGCATTTGATCGTCTTGAAATTATTTTCATCACATCTCTGTGTTGTTGAAGTGATCTACATAAAATATTCTGATAAAGCTCAAGGTCACAATCATTTGCCTTCAAAAAGGGAATATGTTGTTCTTTGTGAATTTTAGGATTGGTCACAAATAAGCATATTATTTGAAATTGTCCAGATTTATTTTTTTGTTGTAGCTCAGTAAGTTCCAACAACAGACTGAACTCTATATATAATATATCACATTTCTCTCTTTAGTAGAGCTTCCTCCCAAAAAATCACTCTGCTGAGTGCAATTTTACAAAAATGAGACAGTTTTTTTTTTTTTTCAGTAATGTTTGGGTTTTGCCATTTATATAAGTATTGCATCCAAGCAATGAGATTGTGCATGCTCACTGTTTTGGCTATGAAAACAAATTTCTTCAGCTGTATTTATGTGTCCATACATGAACAGCATTCTATTTCTTTCCACAGATTTCAATTATAGGAAGCAGCCTTACCTTGTTGACACAAAATGTACAGTGTTTGTTGGTTAATAATGTCCTTAACAGAGGAATCAGCTACCAAGACATTCATGAGTTTATTGTAAGTAACATCTGGTAACCGTAAATGCTATGCATTTTAACTTATAATATAGATAACGATGACAGCAAAAATGGCATTACACCATGTATTTTGTGCTGAGCATTATTGTTGAGAGATTATTGCCAACTATCAGTTTCTGGCACCTGTTAATCAGCCAAATCACTGATTGTGTCCCATCAGTCCACCAATGTAAAATTCCCTTTTCTTTGGGGCTCTGCCCAATGTCAGGGTGTAGAAATATGTGAAAGAGACCTGTAATCTAGATAAGGCATCCAATTTTAAAGTTTAAGGTACAGTTTGAACCTTAAGATAAAGTGTTTCAGGCCTATGATTAAGCATAGATTAAAAACAAGCCTCATGAAAAATTGGAAATCAAGTCAGAAGGAGAGGTTACTGTCTTTGAATGAGATTTGTGAAAAATTTTGGACACTGACCCCTTCCTCCCCCTTCTTTCCTTCCATGGAAAGATAGGGCAGTGGAAGTACTTTAACCTCCATGAGAAAAAAAAAAATCCCAAATCACAGTAGAATTTCAGATTAGAGGGCGTTCATATTTAATGAACTAGTTTTTTTTAATATCTTCTCTTCTATCGAGCGGATTGTTTTGAAATTGTTCATGGCTTCCTAAATCAGTTTGTCTTAACAGGAAATAATTTTTGTCCCCATCTGCTGCGTTCGTAGTAAAAGCTTTCTGATCTTTAGTAAAAAAAATTGCATCTACCGCTTGGTCAAACATTTAGTAATTTTACAATAACCTGACATACAAGGAAAACACCAATTCAGCGTTTTCCTGTATGCTGGTTATTTGCGTCATCATTCTCGGTAGAAGTAAATATCATCAACGTAGGAGAAAATTTAAGGACCTATGATGTATGGAATTTACTCACTATACCTATGAGTGTGAATGATTCTTACTCAAGATGTTTGCTTACTTCACCTCTCATCAACTTGGATAAAACAGTGCACCCTTGCTAAAGATATTGCTAATGTAAAAAAGAGCGTGGCAAAATCAAAGTTTTCTCCCACTGCCATCGTTATCAGTTGGAAAGAAGAATGTTAGAATCGGAAGGTTTTGGTGAACTTGCTAGTGGTGTTTGCTATACTTTTGTCTTTGCCTCTTTCTTTGGTACACCTTACCACTGTTGGTTCTTGCCATATCCTCCTTCGACACAGGGCTGTTGATAAAAAGTTCCACTAACAAAATTTTAAGGTTTAGATGGCTGCCACCATTTTGCTTCAGTTTTCACCTCCGGTCTTCACAACAGACGTCACATTTCTAGCAAATGTTTAGTAGGTGTGCGCACTTCCACATCATGATTTGCTCACAGCAACCAAAAACGCACCCCTTGTGTCTTTTATGTACCACTAGATATGTTCACTTTGTGCAGCCTTGTTTGTTTTCTTCAATGGCAATGCATGATATTGTCGACATTATTGAACCTACTTTTAATATGCCCCTACGTTTGGATGACAAAATGGTTTTGAATTCTGCAGTACTTCTGGATAAGTCTTTTCAGTGTATAGTCTGTATTTGTTCCGTTCGTTACATTGCATTCCTTTGTTGCCTTTAAGTAAATGCTTCTAAAGTGGTTCTTAAAAGTTATTTTTGTGATCATTGCTTTCAAGCAGTTTCCACCTATACGTTTTCTGAAAAGTTTACATTTTCAAGATTCATACTGTAAAACTATGCATGTTTGAAAAAGATACCTATTATTGTTTATTTCTTAATGTTTAAGAAGAAAACTTTTAGCTTAGATACAATGACGATGTAAAACAAATTTTCTGTTAAGACAAATTAGTTTTGAAGCCTATGCAAAATTTGGAAACAATCCATTCAGTAGGAAAAAAGATATTTGAAAATACTTAGTTCATCTATTTGTGAACGCATTACTGTATAATACATTTTATTTATAGGGCCCAAAGAATGAAAAAGCAATAGGAGCAAATAACTTATCAGTTCTCCCAAGAGAGGGACATGCCAGTTAGCATCACTTTTATATAATTATTTTTATGCAGTGGATTGACAATTTCCAACTGCATTTATATTGATTATTTCTGTTTGGAATGGCAATTGTCAGTAAAAATGAGGATAGCTTTCAGGTGCTGTTTCCAGTAACAAACACCCCTGTGCAGGAGGTTTGATATTCATGGGTGCAAGTTATGAAGAACCTAACAACTGAAAATATTTTGAGGCGAGGAGAATCTAAGGACAGTGTCATGGTAGGGCATCTGATGGACAAAGGTGCCCAGAATCAGAAGCATTTTACAGTAATCAGGGCTTAAAAATTACATATTCTGACATATTTAGTCAGTAGTCACCTCTTTGCAAAAAGCATCAGATCTCTACATACAGTTATCTTGGTAACAATAAAGAAGCATATATTAAATATATAATCATACACAGAAAGAGAACAGAGACTTGCTAACTCCTATTTACTCATTCAAATCTGCCTCCCCAATTTCAGAAACTGGCAGATTTTATACATAAAGGATAAGAGGACACACATTGAAATCTTATATTTCTACCAAGTTTGAATTAGTTAGGGTTGTTCATGCCAGTACTTGTAATTGTGCTACAAGTGCTTGTTACCTCCATTTTGTAGCGAATAGAATAATCAGTCCCTTTTTGTTACAGAGTAGCAGCTCAGTTACAAAAAACTGGTCAATGCGTATTGTAATTTCCACAACTTTTTTCTTCAAAGTTCAGTTGTGAAAAGACTTCCAGGTAGTTCCCTTCAGCAGTTTGGGTTTCTTAATCCCACAGGTTTTCTCTATTCATTCAAATGATCATAGCCACCAAGGGAAGCTAACTCCTGACAGTGTAATCAGTGTAATCCTATCCACCAAAATGTCTATAAAACCCCTCTACCAACCCCCCCAATTTCTTCTCATATCTCCAGGGGTGTAGCGAAAGTGAATTTGTTTGGTAATCTAGCACTTCCATTGAAACAGTCAATTTTTTTTTT
>JAWQUT010000322.1:622380-655556 GCA_033807755.1 Ellobium chinense
TGAAAGTAAGTGTGCGAGAAAGGTCAGCCAGTGTATGTTCTGCCTATCCTTGAATGGCCACGTTTCGATGTTCCGTTTTCGTAATATATGTGTTTATAAAACATATGTTGCTATTGATATTCTTCCAAAATAACCCATTTTTCAAACCCGTTCCTTTATGAAAGTGTTTCAGAAACCTGCATGAAAATTATATGGTTGTTATAAGCATGATTATCTCTCTCAATCTGTCAAACTCTCTTTACTGCCTGATACTTACTGTGAGGTAAACGGATGATTTACAACCTATGGTTATCACTCTAGCTGGACAAAATTGGTGCTCGCCTGATCAGCTGAGCGCAGGTAGCTTGACCTGTGTGTGACCCGCTTGCCGGGGCGAGCGAAAGCCATTAACTAAGTGCTCCGCTCTGAAACCGCCGTGTATGTACCTCTTATTCCATTGTAAGCAGCAGATGTGTTATACAAAATCATCATCAGGCAATAAATTTGAAATTTTATCTGGCTTACATGGTTGAAATTAACTATTGAATTTGGATGACCAGACCCTTAATTGAAAACTGAATAATACATTGTCAGATACAGGTATGTGCAGCCTTTGGAGCTTAAATGATTTCATCATTTTTGCCACAAACCTCTGCTGCTCGGGCAGGGGAAATAATTCTTGACACAAAGGCAAAATCCCAGTCACTCCAGTCTCCTTATTGCATCATAAAATACAAATGTGCTGTAACAGAATGATGCTCATTCTTTGCGAAACTGTTTTGGTGGGCACAGCAGGTAATTCTCAGAGAACAAAAGTACTGAAAAACAGAAAATTATTTTTTATCTGCATGTTCACCTTTAAAGCTCGAAAAGTGTTTTACAGGTATCCTCACCACAGGACGTCCTTACCTAATGTTTAGGAGCCTTCTGTCTCTGTTATGTCCTTTCCTTGGGCTTCTGCATGCATATTATCCAACATACTTCTCTCTCTTTACTGTCACAAATTTTAAATTACCCAAATTATCATTTGATGTGACAAATACTCCAGTTGAATATTCAATCGATATGTGTCATGAACACATACACAAATGTTTCCATTGTATGTATTATAATATTTAGCATTTGTACTTCCTTGTTTTATGTTATTGAGATACCACACCATCTATATTTCTTTAAATTAGTACCACGTATCAGCTGCATCGCCAAATGGTTACGTCATTGGACTCGAGATCTAATAACCATGGGTTCCGATTCCCGACCACTGTTGTTTTGTAGGTACTTTGGGAAAGCATTTCATTCACATTTTCCTCAGTCCACCTGTCTGTAAAATGAATACATGGCTATAGACAGTGAAAGATATTGTCAGAATGCTAGTGATCAGCAATGGCAGCTGCACTGTATGCTCCCCAGGGAGTTGAGAAAGTCCTAGTTTGAGCAGGCCGGCAGAATAATAGTGTGAAGTTGCATGAGCAGGCATTAGCCTGGATACGAGACTTATAAACAGCATTATTTTTATTATTATATCAGTAAAATTGGGGCATATGATTTTTCTTAAATTCATATATTTATTGTTCTATAATTTTTTACTAATAACTTATAAGAACATTTCTCAATGAACTTATGTTTATTGTTGAACTACTTTTTTTTTTTTTTGTAATATTGAGACCACCATAGAGATTGATGCAAAATTTTAGATTAATCTAACAGCATGTTTTGAGGTAATTTGACAAGGGGCTGGTGCAAAGTAAAGTTTACAGACTGTAGGTGGGTATGGTAAGCATGATGCACATGCTTACCATACCCACCTAAACTCTAGTTTACTCTGTGGGTCTACATTTAGAGAATGGAGTGGGAGATTCTTTGCTAAGTTATTATGCAATAAAAGCTCACATTTGTGATACTGATAGCTAGCCTGGCAGAGTGGAATTTTAATATTTCTTTGATTTCACCAATACTCCCGATATCCTGGTACATTTCATGTTTTTCTCTCTACACCATTGTAATTTTACATATTAATAGCAAATTCATTTCCTTATTCCATGTAACAAAATTTAATACCAGGGTTCTCATAATCTTACTCTGTGAAATTTAGCATCCCAAATTTGGCAGAGGAAAGCAAATCAACCCTTTGAAATTAGTAGGCATAAAGAGCAAATAAATGTGATCAGTGACTGGTGTTGGCAGTTTGGGTACTGGGTGTTTCGTTCATTGTCTTTGATAATATCAAACCATTTCTGATGTTATAATTTAATATTAATCACTTTGAAAGAGCTAGATATTGTTTATGTTACAAAGAATGTCCATGTGCAAGCACAAGTCTTTGCTAAAGGTTCACAATTGGTTCTCAGAGTTACAAAACCATGTAGCAAAAATTGGTAAGAAGGCCTGTTCAACCAGCACATATATGAGAGTTCACATTTTGTCCCTATAAAGGAGACAATGCTTAAAATGAAAACAGTTAGGCTGAAATTACTGCTTAAACATAAGGAAACAAGAGGTCCGGTTTCTCTTCTTCTTTTTAAGGTTCTCTGTCAAAGCTGAAACTGTTATACTGGACTTTAATCCTGCTGACTTCATTGTAACCTTTGTCTACTGTATGATATCGAATTAAGCTTTGGTTATACACAAATAAAGTGTCACACCATCCAGACTTTAATAATTCATATTGCAATCACAGTAAGATTTCTCATTATAAATGCAGAAGAAGTTCTGTCATAAATGTAACTATATTTTGTAAGTAGACAGATGTAAGAGTCAACCTTAGCCATGAAATTAAATGTGAGATATGCAATGCTATTTATCTGTTTCAGCTCAGTGTCAGAGACTGGTCCAAGATGGGAACAGGTACATGACTTACACTCTCAAGCACAACCAGGCATGATACGAGGACCACACAATTATGGCCCTATGAGGCGTATAGCAGAGCGACAGTTTGTCATCATCACAGGTAAGGTGGTACTAGAGTCCATCTGCTGATGCTTTTCTGGCAGGCTGTGGTACCATATTATCACAGATTTGGGTTACTCTATTGCACTATCCCAGTAGACCAATTTAGCTGAAATCTGAGTTAAACTGAATGGAGAGAAAATCCCTGCCTTTATTCATTGTGAAATACTTCTGGTAACCCAAGAATGAGTTTTAGGAAACCCTCAATAACTGTTGCGCTGGTGAGAGATGATATATTGACAGAGAGAGTGTGGGCCCTTGATACAATATCCTTGAAATATGACAGATTTGAGGTACTCTCAAATATGCTGTCAAGAGGATCAAAAATCAAAAACAAAAACATTGAATATGTGGGCATCAGCTGAATTCTGCAAAGAATACATGCTCTCAAAGAAACTGGGAATGACTTCTCATTTGCTTGGATACCAGGTCACATTGATATTGAAGGAATGAGATTGGTGATGAAATAGCCAAAATTGGTTTTAAAATAATACAGTAGAACCTGCTTAACCCTCGCTGTATGATGGGGTGCAAAAACACCCCAGCGCGGTCTTTGAATGCATCTAGAACCTTTACTTTTTACGCTAGAAACTTGAAACTTCATGGATTCCTCAAAATCAATGAGATCTTCATGCAGGTCATTTTGCAGTGAGCAAACATGAGCACTGTGCTAACTACAGCATGTGCAATTTTACTACCCCTCCGAGTACGATGCGGGAGCATCTGCACCCCGAATTTTTATATAGCAGAAAATAATCCGCCCTCCGAGTACGATGCGGGAGCGTATGCACCCCGACTTTTGATATAACAAAACTTACCTCCGAGTACAATGCGGGAGCATTTGCACCCCAACTTTTAATAAGGAATTTAGGGGAGGCACTACCTTTTTCTAGAGATTGTAGTGTACCGTACCAAACATGGTGTGCAACTTATCCCCATGAGTGCACTGGATTTCCATGCAAAATGCACACCAATGTGCTGAATGGTGCATTCTTCTTCCGCGAGGATAGTGATCTTAGGACAACTGTCATTTATGAAAGCACCAGTTGTTTGAAACCAGAATTCACCGATGTCTCATGGATATCTTTATGCTTGATCATACAGAGGTTTCTGCAGATTTTCTGTCTTGATGCACAATTAAGAGGAACTGGCAACACACGTTGATGTAAGATGAAGTAATGTTATATCTAGACAGGAAATCCAAAAAAGTCTCTGTAGGATCATGCATTGAGATATCTCAGAGACACACGTGAAATGTGGTGTCAAACAGTTGATGCTATCCCAAATGACAATGGTCTTAAAATCTGGAAGGCAGGAGAGTGATGGGTGACGCCTGGAGAGATGTTGATGATGTTGAAATGGAAGCACTGTTAGGGTGCTTTTTGAACCTTGGAGCCATGCGGCAAGGTTTGCTTCCCACAACTTTGATATGGGACAGGATTATGGGCAACTCATTTTTACGCTCTGTCATGGGACGATACCGCTTCTTGGAGTTGTGCAAGTTCCTGCGATATGACGACAAGGAATCAAGGTCATTGCGGAGAGAACGGGACATTTTTGCACCTTTTCGAAAAATGTGGGACATGTTTAATCAGACATTGAAAAGACATTACGTTCCAGGCCCATTCCTTACAGTTGACGAACAACTGGTTACTTGGAGAGGCCGCTGTAAGTTCCTCCAGTACTTGCCCTCCAAGCCAGGAGAGTATGGTATTAAGATATTCTGGGTGGCAGATGCGGAAACGTTTTATCCGCTGGAGGGGATTCCATGCCTCGGAAAAGAAGGCAGAGACCCTCAGCGCTTCACTGGCCGAAACATCGCGAACACACTCTGTTCACCATTCTTTAATACTGGTAGAAATCTTACCTATGACAATTTTTTTTACTGACCTGACACTGGCCGAGGGACTTGCGAAAAACGGTTTGTCTGTCGTCGGGACAGTCCGGAGGAACAAAAGGTTTCTCCCAAAGATCATCAATCCGGAGAATGGCAAAGCATGAATCTGTTTTTGCTTTCCAGAAAAAAACAACTGTAGTGTCTTACAAATCTGGGAGCAAAAAGAACGTTATCGTGCTGAGTACCATGCACCATGATCAGAGCGTTGATCAAACTCCAAAAAAGCGACCAGAGATCACCAGCTTTTATAACAAAACAAAAGGTGGTGTTGACGTTATGGACAAGATGGCAGCAGCATTCTCAACGCGGAGAGTCACTCGAAGATGGCCAATGAGGCTATTCTACAATATGTTGGATCTTGCTGCCATTGCTGCTGTTGTTGCATTTCGCTACAGAATGCCTGGAAGAACAGAGGCTGACAGCAACAATAGGAGAGGTTTCCATCTGGCAATAGCTCAAGAGCTGGTTCAGGAACAAGTCAGGCGTAGGAGTTACCAGACTAACTTCCGAAAGAGATTCTTGGACTGGCTGTTGAACTGGTTGCAAGGTGTGACAAAGAAAGCACTAGTAAAGAAGGAGCAGTGGCAAGCACCAGCAGTAGTGGTAGTCAAAGATCAATTACTGTTCCAGCTTCCAAAAGGAAACAACACAGATGTACTGAATGCCCCCGAAAAAAGGACAAGAAAACGACCCATCAATGTGCAGCGTGCAGCAAATTTGTCTGTTTAGATCATGGGTCCTTATTGTGCTCAGACTGTTGTGCACCAAATATGTGAGTTGTGAGTGGAATCCATAGCTTCACTAAAATGTGTCGAACAAAAGAGTTAATGAACAACATGAATACAAAGAAAGCTTTTCCAGGTCAGCTTCTTTATTGTAGACATTATACTTTATAATTCAGTATGGACACGAAGCCATCTTTTTTCTGTCCTTGCGCATCGGCCCTCCAGGATAGCAAGCCGTGCATGCCTTTGGTGGAGCTTGCCACTCTGCTGCAACAACGTCTTCCATATTTACATGGTAACCCTGAAAATGCAACATTGTTGTCAGTCACTATTGCTTCTACTCAACAACTTATCGTGTGTAATCCAACGAAACAATAGATGATGATGATGTAAGATGATAATAATGATGATGATGATGATGATGATGTGTGATTTTGAATAGTTGTCATGACTGAAGTCCTTGTTTCTTTGTTGAAAGTGGCCTTTCTCATGTTATTCAATTCCTTGCAACATTTTGTATCTTGATTTTATTTCTGCGGTGCAGTTTCGCCAACAAATCGTTCAATTTGGATTTCGTTTACCTCTATCTTTATTTCATGTGGGTGTTGCATGTAATTATGATGATATAATGATAATTTCAAGCTTATTATTATGCTCGACGCCATTTTTACTTCTTCTAAAAGAAAGAAAATTAGCACTACAACTTCGACTTCAGTGTTCTCTAAGGAGAGATGTAAAATACTTGAAATTTAGAAACTGAACCTTGTTTTCATATTGCTTATCATAAGCACCATCGGTTCCCTCTGGGAATTTCTCCCTGATTGTCTGTGTTGTGAAATAAAGACAAATTATACTGTTTTTCAAATCAAATCACCGGTGTATTTTTTTTATAATGTGCATCCTGTGTACCAAGAGCATGAACAATTATCACAGGTGTTGAACACAACAAAAGTAGGCCTATATTTTGAGAGGAGAGCAAATCCCACCAGGTCACCCATGAACTGCCCATTGTAAAAGTTCCTACTCGATGAAAAATAATGGAATGATAAAGAGATGGAAACTAGCGTGACAGAAAATGATTTTTGCATTACTAATGTGTGAGAAACCTAAAGTGTGGAGCAGCTTTTAAAAATGCTCTAAATTACATGAATAATGTACTTTTGTTTTGCCTTGTTATGTAGTAATTTTAGATAGATCTAGGCTTAAGAACTTACCCAGCTGCGTTGAAAGCTTCTTTCCAGTCCTCCATTTTCATACAATTGGTACCAGACGAATGTGTGTTGTCTCAAAAACGAAAAAGTGCAATATTACACACCAGCAAAAACACGGTTTCCTGTAAGAAAAGTGGGAGTGTAGTTAATCCCACATCGTACAGGGAAGGTTTTTTTCCTATTAGAAAGTAGGGGTGCAGATGCTCCCGCATCGTACTCAGAGGATAGGAACCTTTCTTCCTCTATAAATAGTCGGGGTGCAGAGAATTTTATGTTATTCATTTACAGTATAATATGAGAGAAAACGACAATCTTTCACAGTGGTTGTAAGCATAGCGTTCAATATCATGCATTTGAGCTGCATGTTGTCAGGGACAGATAAACATTGTCATAACTTTTAACTAACACAATATGAACCTGACCACAATGAACAAGAGGAAGGAAAATTGTGACAGAAGTGGCTCATTTCATCGTTGCTCAATCTTTTATCTTCTCTTAATGGTGCAACAGTTGTTATGGTATCATGGGATCTTGTAATGCAATATTTTTGTTACTAAAAATATTCCACAGGCAGACAGATAAAAAGTGAACACTCCATTTTAGCCATAAAATCAAAGAGTTTTTAAGATAACTGTGTGGAATTTCAGTAGTAAAGCTAAGCCACTGATACAGATGCCCTAAAAATTCATAGAATGCTTCCCATCCTGTGCATCGAGGTAAGCAGTTAGCTTTGATATGGATGTTTCAAAAAACAATGTTTGAAATTTGCACTCTGGTTCTATGGCTAAGAAATTTGATGTTGACTATCATTATGAAGTGTTCTTTACAACTTTGTGGAGACTTTTTATCTGAAGTATTTCAGTTTATCCATTTTTCATTAATTTTAAGCTGTTCTGGATTCTGAAGTTTAGGCCAGAAGGGACTATTGAAAACTTAAATGTCCAAAACCATGTCAATGGAGCCTCTAGCATGCTTGTTCAGGAAGGACAGTTCAAAAGAAAGTGCATTTTTCAGTACATAGTTTAAAAAAATTGTTTTGAAAGTCATTTTGTCAAGGCATCTTGAAGTGGGAACAAACGGAAAATAATTATGTCTGTCCTGTCTCTTCTCTCACACATACATAAGTGCACTGTTGCTCAAAAACCAACATTTTAACGCATTTGCAATGATTGCAAAATGGGAAGAGTGATAATGGACAGTATTGAATGAAATGATTTAAAGATTTGAAAAGGACACTTTAACAAAAGCAAATGGCAAATTAATATAAAAAGAGTGTTTTCGATGTTTCCGATCAGTCCAAATTCTTTACTGAAAAGGAAATGCTGTATGTTGATACAGGTATGTCAGACCTCCATAATGCCTGTAAAACACAGGATGTTTGTTTCAGCAAAGAATTTGGATTGACTGGAGAACATTGAAAATATATCTTAATGTTAATCTGCCTTTCTCCTTTTTTTCTGTTAAAGTTTCCTTTAAAATCTTTTAATCATTTCACTCAGTGGGATTTGTAATTCACTCTTACCACATTGGATGGTGTGCGCACTCATTGCACATCAGTTCAAAATTTGATCACTAATTTCAAATACCTGTTGCTCTGTTTATAATCATATCATGGAGTTCAAATTTGTGATGATCTCATTCCATATCATGAAAATGAAAATAAAAAATGAAAATACGACTTTATTTGCCCCAGAGGGAAATTGTTCTACAATGTCTTACAATGTTATACATGTCTTTTATAAAGCAAACACATTTTTCACTGTTGCAAAGTTAAAAAATCTTTTGATTATTGACAAAGTTATGCAAAAAATGGAGGGGTCACTTTTTGTGTGCCTTCCTGAATAAAAGAGGCCATTGGACAGGAATTTTTTCACATTTAGCTTAACCAAAAATTTGGGTAAACTGTTGTCATGCTAAGTGAGCTCTATTGGAACTACGAAAATGCATACTTTGTTATGTACCTAGGGGTCTGAAAAATGGCGCAGATTTATTTGTCCCAGTGAATGCATGAGTTCCTATGAAGCAGCAATTACTCTAGAGCTTAGAAACCACTGTCTTTGAAAAAACGTAAGTATTGATAAGCTTAACTCAAGACTTTAAAGAAGAAAACAAATCTGTGGTCAGGAATCAATTTTGTTGATAATCATTTTCTCAGGAATTGACTTTATAAATATGCAAAATATTATGTATCTTTTGAGAACACATTTTTGTAGAGGTATACGATGCATACTGGCAGAAATTCTGATTGATGTCTTGTCCCATCAAATGATGCCCTGGGTAAGCGATCCCAGAGTTCATTTACTTAACTTAAAAAAGTACAGGAAAGGTTCATGTGACTAGAGGCTGATTGTACAAATAAAATAGATGTTGATAAACTGATGGCAAGATCCAAAACTAAGGCATCGTCATGAGATTTTCTACTGTCTGGAGGGGGCTCTGATGAAAATCAGATTTTCATATACATAGACTGACTGTTATCTCAGATTTTGCCACCATATTGGGATTTTTTGCCGTTGCTCACACATTTTTTTCAAATACAACTAAATAAAGAATGGGTTTGCCTATATTCGTGTCTTTGTCATTTTTAAATGAATGCTCCAGTTTTATTGATTTGTCAAAATCTATTTGGTGTCAACTGGGTTTTCAGAGGAGTCTTTATAATATATTACACGGGCATACTTTATAATTTAGATTCCAGAAATCTAGCTAATACTAAAGAGGGTCATGTTTTCTTAGTTGGGTTTCAGAAACCTGTCTGATATTTACCTTCACCAGGTCATATTGAAGTGGAATGATTAACCCAATCACTGCAAAGAAAGAAAAAAAAAACAATGCCTGTTGGGCCGTTCCAACAATTATGCTCAGTTAGATGTGGAGGGGGCAAACCTATAAAATGCAACAACAGTGCCTTTCTACAGTACTTGAACCATAGAATGTTTGGGAGAATTTCGAACATGAGGTAGAAAATCTGGATTTTCTTTCATGAAGTATCTCCATCAAACATCTTAGGGAGAAGAACAGCAGATTACCAAACCCATGATGTGCTCTTCATCAGCACATTTTCCATTGGTGAGGTCAACTCCAGAGAGATGCAGATAATGTACTATCAAAGCCATCAAATGATTCAGATGAAAATTTATCTTGAACAGTATACCTGCTGTCATATCAATTTATGTGGACAATACTGGTCATAAACTTTAATAAATTGGTCATTAGTTTACACATGTCATGTCCGTTACGTTACGTTACGTTGACATGTCAGTAACATTGAAGTTTTAAAAGTCATTAAAAAACACTTGAACAATACCAAAATTTGCCTTACTGTTTTTAAGCAGATTGTTTTCTAATTGGTATAAAACAAAATGGAGCTGCAAAACATTTTCATTTCATGGTATTCAGATGATGAATATCATCACCTTTATTGTGGTGAACATTTTGCCATGTCAGCCAAGTTTTTAAAAAGCATTAAAATTCAGTTGAATTTTATTTTCATTTTGTCATTACTATGACCAAATGCAAGGTGTCTTGTTTTCCGAAGTTCTGTATCATGTTAACATTGACACTTTCCGATACTGACATGGAATCAGTTTTCCCTCCCTAAATCAAATGCTTGTTATTGCAGATATATTGATCTACTGCCTCTCTAAGTCAAGGAAGGCTGTGGATGCAGTTGTTGGTAGTTCTTGTTTATAATGAACATTCACTACCGTATTTTGATGATCTACAATCAAGCATGCCAATTTTAGCGTGAAGTTTTGCAGCTTTTGGTATTGACATCAACATTGAGATTTTTACAGAGTACCTCAATATCTTTCCAGAGATGATTGCCATTATATTATGTTTGATTGTGTTTTGCATGTATAGTGTATATCACATATATATGACTGTCTTTTATAAGGATCAATGGGAGACCAATCCACACGAGACAGATTACTGAGGCATGCTGTCTACATTGCAAATCAGTTCTTCTTTACTTCTGATACAGTAGTTCCCATTGTTGAGGACAAGAACATTGATGCTATTACAAAAGGTACATTTATTCACTGCCTCATGTAGGCCTATTCCCTGCTTTGTCCAGTTCCATAGAAAAGTTATTCTATTTAAAAAAACTGTGCTTCAGTTTGTTTGAACCATAATACAGGGTTTGTTCTACAAAATCTTGGCAACTTAATTGTTAATTTCGAAATGAGTTCTTTCATCAATAATTTTCAGATCACCATTGATGTGTGCAGATCTATGACATGTTAAATTTCACAATTTGTTAGGATTCGGTGTATTAATAGCAGAAAAAAGAAAACCATTTCTATTTCAGTTAGATTTTTAATTTCAACAGCTTCCAGCTTTCACCCTTAGCTTGAAGAGTTGGGGTTTTAAGTTTTGGGCTGACTGAAAGAGTTTTGAGTTATTGTTGTCTTGCAAAGCCAAGGAGTCAGTTGGCTCAAAACTTAAAAATTTAGAGTCATGCCATCATTAGAACCTGTTATGAGCTTATCGCGCACACTCAATGGATTTCTCATGAAAATACTTAATACAAAAGTAGAGTATGCATACCATATTGCTGTCGGCCTGGAAATTGTCCATTTTCCAATATTGTCATTTCCACAGGCTCTGTACAGACTTTGAACTCACAGAAAGATCTTAAAGATTGATGCATTAAGTTTTAGTTACTCTCGAATTGATTTGCAGATATTCTGATGTTCATGTTTGCTTTTAAGAAACAAGCCCCAAAAATTAATGTGTTTTCAGGTGAAGAACTTTAAACATGACGTGTTTCTCACTGTTTGATAGACTTTATTATTTGCAAACTCATGTGGTGTATATGTTTATATATGCCTTGTCCAAAGAGATTGTTAGAAAAACTCTGCCCATGACATGTTGACATGGAAATTGTTTGGATGTGGTCAGGGCATGCTGATTTTGTTACTATGGGAAGGCTAATTTTGATATTTTGACCAGTTTGACCAGATGGTGGGGCAGGACAAATATACAAATTAATGTCACTTTTAGATTTTCAAATGTGCTATAATTACAGGTTACCAGCATTTCTACAACAAATATCTTTGAAATGAAACAGTAGAACAATTGAAATCAGACACTGGACTATAAATCACATTGATAAACTTTTGTATAGACACAACTGGGCAAAAACTATTACATCTTCTTATAAAAATATCAAATTCATATTCTGCATGCAGCCTAAGCTTTTCTAAAACCTACAAAATCTCAAAATGCACAGCATAGTACTATTTTGTGAAATGAGTCACTTTGGTTTACAGTAAAAGAAGACTGTTTCAAAGGTTTAATTTTGGTATGAGTACGTTCTTTCTTTAGGGGTTCACAACTGAATATACTGAGCAGTAACATAAGAGTTATAAATAATACTCTATATATGGAATGTGTTAATATGCATTTTCAGTAATCTCAGACCTGCCTCTTTATCAAAATAGCTTTCAACAGGCTGATTGTGTTTGACAATTCATAATCACTGCCTAGATCTTAAATGTTCACATTGATAATAATCATATGCTTGTTACCCTGGATTATTTTCTATATAGTGTTTAGGGCATATGCGCATAGATACTCTATACTCACTTTTAGTTCTAGACACAAGTATCAGATTGACTAGGTGATTTATAGCAGAGCAGTAGTTAAAGAAAGCTGGACATTATTTGGATAATACCTTTTCAAATTCAAATTGCTGTATAATCACTCTTCAGCAATCTTAGGGCAGTGTTATGCCTATAATAATGAAAGATGGTTACATCTTCGGTTTTCATCTCTTTTTACATAACCATTTTGAGTAGATATGAGATAGGTTAATAAAGTTGTCAAGTTTTTACATTTCTTATAAACACGTTAGCTTAAGATTCAGATAAATGTCACTGTAATATCTTTAAATGATCTCCGTACAGAACAAAAAGTGTTGACAAACAGTAAGCAAAGTGAAGTCATCAACCAAACTCATACACGTGGGTGTGTATGCACATATAATGGGTGTGCATTCAGTTCACTGTGCATGTCCACATATTATTTTATGCACAACTTGACAGTGGTGTTTGTTGCTATTCTTAGAATGTTTTATTTTTCCATTTTGGCTGCTTTGGGTTATTAGATACATAGTTTTGAATACCAAATTATAAAATGTAAGACCTCCAGGATGCGTAAACTGATAAAGCCAATTATGCTGGTGAATATTAACATACCCTGTAGAAGGAGTTGTCCTAGACACCAAATGATGTCAGTTTTAAAAAAATAAGATATGAAGTTTTTGAAAGGCCATACTCAAAATATGAACTTCATATTCCTATACCTCACTCTGTACTAGTATGCACTGACAAACACACTGTCCAGTACCACCACCACTATCATAATCACCACGTGCACCACACCATAATCATCATCATCATTATCACGGATTATCTCCGCCTTTACTGTTAGCACATTAATACCACACCATCATCACTACTATCATCATTAGTAAAGCCATTACTACAATCACCACGTCACAATCATTACCATACTACCACTATCCTCCACACTTCTTTAGTTTGTACCATTTAAAGTTACCTTTTACAGCCTTGCTTGTTTCATACTGGTTTGTGCTCACAATGGGTCATTTTTCTTGCATATTTTCTCAACTGTGACAAAAGTAACTGTAAAATAGAATACAGGGTCCTTCTGGTCATTTTCAATTATGGGTGTACATATAATTACCTTAAGAAATCTCTTTATGCTTACAGACAAACATGCTGAATGATACGATAGAGCATTTCTAGTGCTTTCAAAGTGATGCTAATCAAATTGAAACTTCTGCAGTATCTTGAAGTTGACAAAGATAAAGAACAAAATATGCTGTGTGTTAATTACTGAGTCACTCCTGACATGGACTGCTGGCTGCATTTTACTGCTCCTACCACATGTTGGGTTGATTAATCTCTCTCCACTAGATGTGGATTGTGAAAGTTCACAGAGAAATTCTTTAAACATCTGAGACTCTGGCTTTTGAATCTCTGATCCCAATGTAACCAGGCGGCAAGGTATATATAGTATTCGTCTCTATAACGGGGAGGAATGTAACCTCAGTCAGATAATTTTTAGATGTCATTACACATTATCTAGGAAAGTGTGTCATCGTGCATTTTACGAGATTACTGTGGAGGATCATTTTTGTGAGAAAATGCCTTTAAAAGTCTGAACATGCTACCACTACACCACAGGGACACTAACTTCGCAGCAACTTTATTCTTAAATACCTACTGCCTGAATATGTTCCCTAATTTCTACGAGCAAGCCTAGTGTTCACCAGTGACCCTAACACACTTCCCGACTGCTCATATATTATATATATAAACGTGCCACCCGCTTACACTTGGTGAATGTCGGCAGAATGTCTCATTAGGACCTTTGGGGAAACAGTAGAGGGAGGTTCTGTAACCCATAGGCAGAAACAGTACTCTCTATTCATTAAGGGAGAGGAGTATGAGCCCAGTGTATAAGTTTTTGTATGTTGTTACACATTATCTAGGGAAGTGTGTCAACAGGGATTTTACCAAATTACTGTGAAGGATCAATTTTTTGAAAAATGATGATAAAACCTACACTAGAAAAAATTTCCTGTCTCTACCGGGAATTGAACCCAGGATCTCTTTGCTTGCAAGTCTTAACGTCTACAACTACACCACAGTGACGCTAACTTCACAGCAATTTACTTCTTAAATACCTACAGCCTGAATTGGTCTTTAACTTTCACGTGGGAGCCTAGTGTTCACCCGTGACCTTAACACACTTCCCGATCGCTCACATCAGGAAATACCAGATTTGTTAATTATTAATTTCTAGAAAGTCAATGGAAAAAGTGAAAAATGTGAAATCTGCCTCTACTTCTGGTAGTGGTTTTAATGAGACATGATTTCAGAACTATGACCCAACAGAGAAATTATCTCTGTTTCATATCATTTAACTCAACAAGAGACCAATCCCACAGCCCTTTCAACGGCCTACACTACAGCTGGTGGAAATCTCAAGAAAGCAGAACTGTTCAACAGATAGTTTGCCAGTGTCAGTAAATCCGATAACTGAAAAAAACTTTTAGATACACTTCATGGCAGTGAGCAGAAGGGTAAGAGCCCAGCTGCAGCGGGATCAGTTGCAGCAACAGCAACAACAACAGCAGCAGCATTGTTCAATGTGATTTAAGATTTTAAACATCACACAAATGGGCTGCCTCCCTTCAATATCTTAAAAGGTCTCATACTTATTGCACTCAGCTCGTTTTTAAACTAAATGTGCATGGCTATCTGGAACATCAGCACTGGGAGAATTTGGTATTTGCGTAATCTGATTCTGTATGTTGTTCATAGCATTCTGTGATTTCTGTGATTTCCAGAAGCTGTTTTTCTCATTAAGTTAGCTGGTTTCTTGCTATTCTGCAAAGTTCAGTGTCTGAGAGTTGTAGAGAGAAAGTTCTGTTCTGTTGTATTGTTACATTGGAACTTCTTAATTGTGATAGTTCTGTTTTAGCCAATTATCTCAATGATTTGTGGAATTTTCGCATCATGAAGTGTTTTCATGGAATCTAATGTGCTATATGTAAGCAAAGGATTAAGCCATTACACCTCACTGTGAGAAGCTAAAAATAGTTGAAAGTCAAATTGTAGTTAATAATATTAGTCTAGTAATATTCGTCCTCTAGCAATTGCTAAAAGTTTTCAATTTTGCAAGCTGCAAGACTATAAGTTCCAGCTTTTAGGAAATTGAGTGACTCTGGTAGTCCCTGGGCTCCTGGGCAAAACTGTTCACAATTTCATTTTGTTGATGGCCTTCCTGCCTGTATGACTACATTTATAATTTTTGAGGTGGGGGACAAGCGGGGATAAGGAAATTATGGTTCAGGTGGTTGACATCCCATATGCAAATAAAGCCCATTATGCTTCAATCACAGACAGATAGTCACACACGTGGGCTTTCTGACCGACCTTGAAGTCCATTTGTGTAAGCAAGAAGTAATGACAGGTGACAGCTTTCTGCAGACACTCTTACTCTTTGCATGTGAAATCACGTATAATTGGCAGGCAAAGCAAAACAAACATTATGACAAAAGAGGATAGTAACCTTTCGCACAATTCCTGTTCAAAACGTCATGGATGTAACTAAAATGTCTTTCGAAATACAGTAGTTTTAATAAAGCAGGATGTTGTTTTGAATGCATGCATAATGTTTCACAGTAAAAAATTTGTTTCTGAGGGGTCATCTCCATTCAGTCGGGTGTCTTGCTTACATGAGTCCCTGTTACACGGGTTCCACTGTACATACGGCAGTCTTTATTTGAGCAAGAGATAAAATGACTTATTCTTCACACTGAAGAAAGCTCTAACTTGCTGATTTTTTTTTTTGTGTTTCAGAAAGTTCTAATTTAATTATACTGGGCAGCCCAGATGAAAATCTTTTATCAGGTCAATACCTTCGTCATCTTCAAGATGTGAAATTCACCCCAGGCAAAGGTAATCGCATGTAGACATCTTTGATTTTTCATGTTTAGAATGATATGCTTGTTAGTTACTGTTGTGTGTCAAAGGTACTGATGTCAGTGTGAGTGTCACTGGCCAGTGAAATAGGCTGGAAATGATGACCTGTTAATATGTCCCTGAGCCAGTCAACCTTTGTGATTTCATTCATAAGATTTGCTGAAATCTGAAATGACTGTTGATTTAGCTACCCAGTCCAGATATCAGCTGAGATTATAAACTAAGAAGACAGGACACTCTGCCTTAAAAAAATACCTATCTAGCACCATCATTTGAGAGAAAGTAAACATCATTTGCACAGGTTATAGTCTAGTTTAAAGGCTCTGATTATATTTTTAAAAAAAAAACAAACTAAACACCTCCTGACGGTATTTATTCAGTTTCCGAAAGGTGCAAAAAGGCCAGAAATTAGCTTTTATTTAAATAGTGGTTTTTCATCTGCTCAACTTGCATGCTTAGATTTAGATTTAGACTCGGATCTGCACTTGGAGATCTAGATCTGGATCACTGACCTTTGAGCAGCTGGAAATACTGTGATTAGTTATAGAAGTCAGAACCTTAGATTAATTGTTAAAGAAATCAGTTGAGCACTCAGAGGTAATAAAGAAATATTACTTGAGCCCATAGCCACAGTTGAATGTTGCCAGTGGGCCAGTTGTCTGTAGCACCTGGCCATACTGACAATCTGTGGGATCCCTTGAGTAAATCAATATATGAATGCACTGCTTATTGCGACCACCTACTACTAAGACCATGGACAAGAAATCTTCAGTCCTGATCGATCGAACGACCAGACTCCATAATATTGACACTTTACATACATTAGTCACTTGCTTGATTTTATTGTATGTGTAAACATTGCATGTTTATGTGATGCAACAGCACAAGGGATTCCCATGAATAACCCCCAGCCTATCAACCGAGACAGTAAGGCAACCACAGGGAGATAATTTGTTTCAAATTTGGGCATTATAGCAGGCAGGGAAGGCAGGGTTTGTAACCAATTTATATAGCATTGATGATGAGGCTGGTGGTAAAGATGTTTTCTTACAGCCACTCTTATGCCCGTGTTATGCGTCTCCTCGTGGTGCAGACCGCCTAGGGTGCAGCCTTCCACTGTATCGTTGTTGTGGATAATGACCGTTGTACGTGTTGTCCTGCCAATCAATAATAATTTTTCATCAGCTGCAAAATTTGACCACCACGTTACACCGCTAGCATGCAGATTTGCTCTACCGTGACACCCAGCATAGTGGAGTGAAGGTGTAAACTAGTTCTATCATAGCATCACAAGGGTTAAAGGTCGACACGCATATAGAAAAATAATTGCCCATTTTCCAATATTTTCTCTCTCTCAGAGTTATCTGTGTCGCGGAGAAAGAGCTTTGCTCTGTTATTGCGCACGTGTGATCTATGACGCAGTAAGAAGGGCTCAAGTGATCATGATTTGATCCTGCGAGAAGACTTATTTCCCTTGCCACAGCAGCAGAATCTTGTGGCAAAAATAATTACGTCACTTAGGTTCCAGCAGCTACAGTCACGTCGATCTGACCATGTGTAACCGGGTGGAAAGGCAATACAGTATAGTATTCTTTCTCTTATATTTAAGGGTGAGGAAGGTGAGCTTAGTCTGATAATTTTTCAAACGTTACATATTATTTTAAGGAAGTGTGTCACCAGGAATTTTACCAAATTACTGTGAATTTTGAGAAGAATGGCCGAAAAAACCTACGCAAGAAAATTTCTGTCCCTGCCGGGGGATCGAACCAGGGTCTCGCAGCTTGCAAGTCTGAACGTGTTACCACTACACTACAGGGACGCTAACTTCACAGCAATTTAATTCTTAAATACCTACTGCCTGAATCGGTCATTAAATTCCACGTGCGAACCTAGTGTTCAAACGTGACCCTAACACACTTCCCGACAAATTCAAAAGTTCGAGAGTGTAAGCCACGGAAAGTGTTCTGTATTTTTATTGCCTCAGCATGATTTTGTTTGGCACATGTACTGGCCACAGTGGAATTAAAAGATTCATACCGAGTATGTTATCACCTATCTGCAGAGCACTGGCTAGACAGCTGAGCTGTTTGGCTAGGCTTTGGCTAGAGCCAATAGTATCATGATGTAAGGCCTTTTTTTCATTTCTCGTCCACAAAAGTCTTTTGTTAAATTGTGTGAACAACTGTCCTTAGAAAAGGGAGGATAACTGTATTTGAGAAAAAGGAACATTTGTCTGAAGTCGCTTTATTAACGTTTGCACTGCCTTTGTATTATTGTCTGCCGTGTGGTTTAGTGAGCTCTCATTGACTTAAGGTTCTGGCAATATAGAATTATCATTTGTTAGAGGAGCACTCTCAGATAGTTTAGACGCCGCCACAGTCAAATTCTTTGCGCTAAGGAGCGGTGCTAGTTCTGTCCCTAGTCATAAATCAGTCAAAAGGCTTTCGAGAGCAGGTCAAAGAGGGGCACATCGACGTGAAAACTAATTTGGTCAGAGATGACCACGGGAGCATTTTATAGAATACCTGTGAGAATGTTTGTGGTTTTGAAAGGAGCTTCTTTTTATCAAATATTTATCCTGCTGTAGCGAGCAAGTGTCAATCGATATTGGCGTGTAGTGAAGAGGCACTGAATGCGATAGCTTCTCCTTAGAAACGCCACTGACGTTGCTACTTTAATTCACAAAACAAGTCCGCTGTGCAGGAAACAGAATACTTCTTTATTAGTAACAAGGTGTAACCAGCAAATAATTCACAATGCACAGACCATACCAGCCAACTCTCTCAACTCTCTCAACTCTCTCACTCTCGTGCCTTTTATAATAATTTCAGTAGAAATTCTGGAATAAATGACGTCACCATCATATGATGCGCCCAAACAAACATGCTAGTCTAGAAGGTACGAACAGCAACTTCTAGACTAATTAGAATCAAAACATTCCGATCGCGGCCCCACTCGAACCCTCGGGAAGGCTAATACTGCGTTCAACTCAAAGTATCCCACCCGAACCTTCGGGAAGGCTAATACTGCGTTTACTCAAAGCACTATACGGTCGAACTGACCTTGACACTAGGCAGTCTCAATACTAGTGGACGCACTGCCGCCCTAGTTAAAAGAGAGAAAAAAACCAACTGATCCCAACAAGGTCAGCCGCTACTAACTGCAACATTCTCGAATCATGAAGGACCGGAGCCGCGGTTCAGGACCGTATAGCAAAGAGGGGGGGGGGAGGGCACTAGCCCAAACAAACAAGCATCACAAATGTTACACAACCCCCCTTTTAAGTTGAGCATATCTAGGATCAACTAAGAATAATAAGGAACATTTGTGGGCAAGATATCTGACAAGACCTTTGTTCGCTCTGAATGACTATTAAGCTAATAGTTTCCATATCAAAACCAATACATTAATCAACAGCAAAATACTCAAATAAGTATATACATTATGCAAACGTAGGATGTACAACCATGGAAATAAAAATGCAATGCTTAAAGTTTCTGGGACATACAATCCCATACAGTGAGAGCATAACCAACAGACCACAACGCAGGGTCACTTCCTCATACATCACGTATGATCAAAAGGTTAAAATACATTACCATAATACATTTCACATCATGATCGAACAATTCGAGAATTCTTAGGTCCTAGGCTCCTAGACATGTACCATGGACAATATTGTTGTTACAAGAGTCTAAAAATAAACTGCAGTGATACAACATGGTTCCATGACAACTACAACGGTGTATGGTCATTATAACTCAAATGTCTCTCATGCAGCAAATTAATCACCTACACGACTCAGAAAATCAGCACCGACGTTATCTTTGCCTTTCACGTGCTGGATCCTGAATCGATTAGACTGGAGGAATAAACTCCATCTTAACAGCTTTGGACTGTCAAACTTGGCTGTGTTCAAGTACTCTAATGAGTGGTGGTCAGTTTGTAGCACAAACTCCTTTCCATACAAGTACAATGCAAACTTCTTCACAGCCCAAACAATAGCTAAACACTCACGTTCGGAGACTGAGTATTTCCTCTCACAATGCGACAGTTTGCGACTAGCATAGGCTATGGGATACAATTTTTCACCATCCTTCTGCATAAGAGCAGCGCCCAGACCTCGGTCTGAAGCATTAGTTGACAATATAAAATCTTTAGAGAAATCAGGTAGGCGCAAAACAGGCCTAGACACAAGGCTATTCTTCAAAGATGTGTATGCCTTTTCTTGAGCCTCACCCCACTGAACAACATTAGGTTGACCTTTTCTGAGCAAGTCCGACAATGGCGCTGCGATGGCTGCAAAATTGGGTACAAACTCCTGATAATATCCAACTAGCCCCAAGAATGATTTTACATCTTTCTTAGTGTTGGGTCTGGGAGCATCTCTTATCTTGCAAATATTGTCATCCAAAAGACCAACTGTTCCCTTACTAATGGAATGTCCTATGAAATCTACCTCGAATGTCCCAAGGAGGCACTAGGATGGTCTTGCAGTGAGTCCAGCCTGGACCATTCGTCGGAGCAGTTCCCTCAGGACTTCCACATGTTCGTCAGATGTCTCCGTGAACACCAGCAGATCGTCTACGTATGCCGTCACCCTGTCCATGCCCTGAATCAGAGACTTCACAACTCTGTTCAAGGTGGCTCCTGAGTTCATCATCCCGAATGGCATCCGGATGAACTCGTAATGTTAACCCATGGTCACTAACGCTGTCTTACCAACGTCCTCTTCTCTAACTCGAACCTGCCAGTATCCCTTGCAGAGGTCTGTCCGGGAAATCACTTTTCCTTCGGCCAGGTTCTGGAACACATTCGATGGGGTGGCTGTCGGATGAGGGTCAAAGACCGTGATCTTGTTTAACTTCCTGTAGTCAATACAGATACGGTTAGAGCCATCTTTCTTCTCGACGACGACGACGACTGGCGAAGCATATGCCGACGAACTCCTCCGAATAATGCCCAGTTTTCCCATGGTGCGCAGTTCTTCCCTCAGCGACTCACGCATGGCATATGGCACCGGATACGGGTGTTGACGAACCGGTACATCCGACGTTAAGTCGACCCAGTGCTCAGTGAGTCGACAGCATCCAGGAAGATCGGTGAGCATATGCCGGTATTCCCATACAACTTCTTCCAGTTGTTTGCGTTGCTCCGGGGTCAGCTGCGTGCCGTACTGCAGGTCTTTATAGCTCTCCTTCTGACCCCAACTTCCTAGGTCAGCGAGATCTTCCGTATCTCCAGCACTGATGCTTTCTGACGCGCCATCATCGACCACAGTCACACCAGCAGACCGTGTCACGAGATTTCCGTTGACCATGACGTCATCAGTCCTTGACTGTCCGTTGGTGAAAGGACTGACATCTTCCGCAGCGCTTCCATCATTATCTTGCGGACTGGCGTCACACTCTCCTTCCATCTGAGATCCAACTTCCACCGTCGATTCCGCGGCTGCTATTGCAGCAGCCACTCGATCCGTCGTTGGTTCAGATTCACCTCTTACTCTCAGATTCACCTCTTACTCTCGGAACGTACCTCTTGAGTAAGTTAGCGTGCAGGGTCCTCTCCCTCGCATCCATCTTGACTCTGTAGTCGTTGAGTCCTTGCCGCTTCTTAAATCGCACAGACTTCTTGCTTCTCGTCTTTGGAGTAGTGTTCTGCTCCAATCTCTGCAAGACCTCATCTTGCCCCCGGAGTCGCACTAGTTCCTTCCTGTCGACTCCCGCGTGCCGCTCTACCTTCGGCACCTTCAGCAATGTGGGCTGACCTCTTTTCTTCTCTTGGGCCCTCGTGGTCACTGCTCCCACCATCACCGTAGTGTCTGGGTCGTTAGGGTCCCTCGCTCCATCGACATTCCCAATCACCAGATCACGGATGGCCTCTGGGATGCACAGCGCTGTCACACTGCCCGTGAAGAAAGGTGTCCTCACATCAGTGATGGCCTCTTCTGCTACCAGGATACTATTGTCGATCCTTGCGATCAACCTCTTCTGTCCAGTGAGCTGTCCGTCGCTCACCAACCTTCGCTGCACCACAACGCCTTCGCAACCGGTGTCTCGCAACACGTCCACTTCTTGATCCCCGATCAAGCCCTTCATCACGGGTAGCTTCAGTTCGTCCACGGATCTTCCGTCACTGCATCCTCCGCACGTAACAGGCACCTCAAACTGAAGTCTCTCAGCACCGCTTGCACGTTGATATTTGTGTCAGCCGTGGCCAGATCCTGCACTGACGACACATTCTCCGATGTCATCACTACGGCTGCCCCAGCCTTGCTGGGCTTGCCCCGTCCCAAGTCCGTCTGGGATGGGCACCTTTTTGCTGTATGGCCTGGCTTCCCGCAGGCGTAGCACTCCATCTCACCCTTGCCACTTGCCTTCTTGTAACAATCCGCTGCCTTATGCCCCGGCCTCTGGCAAAATTGGCACACCTGTGGAGTATTCCCTGTGTTGCCATTAGGCCTTGCCCTTGCTGGTTGGCTCTGTTGCTTGGTACTGTCCCTCAGCTGCCTGTTCCTTGCCATTAGGAATGCCTCAGCTGTATTGATCACGTCGTCTAGGGTCTTCAGCTTCTTCTCTCTGACGTGGGTAGCCAAATCGGAGGGGCATGCATCCATGAACTGCTCCTTTATGAAGAGATCCCTTACGCCGTCGAAGGTTTCTTCTGTCTTCGATAACTTCACCCACCGGTTTATTTATGTTTTAATTCTCGTGATGAGCATGCCAACATTCTCTCCTTCGGGCCTGGACTGTCGGAACATGAGCCGGTAGCCGTCTTCTGTTAAGTTGTACCTCTTTTGAAGGGCTTCTTCGACTTTATCATAATCCTTGGCGTCATCCATGGAGAGACGACAGAAGCAGTCCAAAGCTCTTCCGGTCAGCAAGGCAGAGAGAGAGGTCGTCCATGTGTCCTTAGGCCATTTGGCCGTCTCCGCAAACCGTTTGAAGCGCAGGAGCCAGCTGTCCAAATCGTCTTTACGATCCTGGAAGGCAGGTAACTTCGGCCGTTCAGAAGCCGCCTTGCTAGTTAAGGTAGGCTCTTGCGAATTTCCATTCGCCGCTTCTGCTTCAATCCAAAGTTTTTCAAGTTCATGCTGACGTTGGGCCGCTTTATCTCTCTCTTCTGCTTCTATCCGGAGCTTTCTCTCTTCCGCTTCCATCCGGAGCTTTTCCTTTTCTAGTTCCGCTTCTCTCTCTTCCTTTATGCGTCCCTTAATATATTCTTTCCTCTCAGCGCCCTCGAGTCCAATAGCATCTGCTTCTTGTCCAAGGCGTGCGATTAATTCCGACATCTTGTAGGTGGCGATGTACTCTGATGTCCTTGCACAGTCTGTAGTTGAAACACTTCAGTTCCAATCCTGTTGAAACACTTCAACTGATCCGATCGAAATACTCCAGTTGATCCAGTCGAAATACTCCAGTTGATCCTATCGAAATATTCCAGTTAATCCGATCCGATCCGAAGAGATCCGATGAAACACTTTAGTTCCTATCCCGGACGAGCCCCCAGATGTAGCGAGCAAGTGTCAATCAGTATTGGCGTGTAGTGAAGAGGCACTGAATACGATAGCTTCTCCTTAGAAACGCCACTGACGTTGCTACTTTAATTCACAAAACAAGTCCGCTGTGCAAGAAACAGAATACTTCTTTATTGGTAACAAGGTGTAACCAGCAAATAATTCACAATGCACAGACCATACCAGCCAACTCTCTCAACTCTCTCACTCTCGTGTCTTTTATAATAATTTCAGTAGAAATTCTAGAATAAATCAACGTCATCATCATATGATGCGCCCAAACAAATATGCCAGTCTAGAGCGTACGAGCAGCAACTTCTAGACTAATTAGAATCAAAACATTCCGATCGCGGCCCCACTCGAACCCTCGAGAAGGCTAATACNTTTTTGCTATACTAACTTCACTGCTATCATTTTGTCCATTTATTATGATTAGATTTATTAGAGTAATAATGCCAATGAGGGTGAACTCCGTTCATCGCACTAGCATTAAACATCTGGGGCTGTCTGCACAATGTTGTCTAACATTGCAGTAACTCCAGGAAACATAATCAGTTATTTGGGGGGGGGGGGGGGGGGGGGGGGCACTAGCCCAAACAAACAACAAGCATCACAAATGTTACACCTGCCTATTCTAAGATTACTGCTGCGATCAAAGTCGGGCACTTGTTCAGTCTTCAACAAAAGATCTATTGATCATATATGAAAAAAAAAAGCATAAAATTTAGCACCAAGGAAAGTTATTGCATGTGGATAATTCTCTTCGCACAACGACTAGACTACTAAGTACTAAGTACTAGCTTGCCTCTCACTTTTTGCCGTCGCGTTTCATTCCCGCGCTGACCGAACGACCAGCTGTGGCGGCCTGCGCGATGTGATAATCCTGACTTTCAAGCTGCATTTTCTCGGAAGAGCTCGGGCGAAGGAAACGTGCAAAAATATTGTCGATTTTTAAGGCTGTGAGAAGCAGATAGCTACCCCTGTCCCTTTGAAAAAAAAAAAAAGCATTACAAACTATCAGGCTCATATCTTGATGCAATATCTGATGCAGATTGCATCTACCAGATACAGTATTTGAAGATAGTTTTTTTCCCATTTCAATTACAGCTCATTGGAAGCCATTACAGTCACTGTTATTGGGCCTTCAGTTTAATTATACGCCCTTTAATGTTTGTAAAAGAAAACAAAATAGCTCTTGGTATAGAAATAGCAGATAGTAAGCCTGCAGCTGGGGCATATCTGTCTTTCTCATGACAGTCTGAAAGTTTCTGTGTGATCAGTGTGGATTAAAACCCCTCCAATGGTGGAAGAAATTCTGACTTCAATCAGGTTATATAATTATATATCTTGCCTGTCCCTTCCGGTTCCCCCTTATATCGAGAACCAGATCAAACAGCAATATTATGGCTCCGTCTGCTCATTAGGAGTAAAACGTGGGCATCCTTCCCGATTGCTTAGAGAATAATAATACAGTATGAGACACTGTATGAGCTACCTCTCCACTTCCCCACCCCGTCCCGCAGGTGTGAACAGTGAGTACTACTCACATCGCGGTGACGGTTTGTCTGGGTGAGTTTAGAACAACCAAAATATTGATAATACCAAAGAGTGGTTTTCACAAAAGTGCGTAAACGCAAGAAAAGAATACATGTATGCTAGAAAGACCTTCCATATAACTAAGCTGGATACAGACCTTATAAAGCTACAAAATATGAGTAAAATATATAAGGACTTAATGAATAGAGCTATCAGTAATTAGAAGCAAGAGCTCAAGGATAAATTAAGTAAGGCGAAGAAATATTTCTGGAAAATCTTAAACAGCAAATCTGATAAATCAATTGTGAAGGCCAAGCTAGACGATTTGTATACATTTCAAAAATGTGAATCAAGGAGGTAATGTGAATAACAACTCAGAGAACCTGCCAGGCAGGGAAGACGATATTATTATAAACTCTGACCTTAATGCTAGAATTGTTGAAAAGGAAATAGAAGATGCTGTCAAAAGACTGAGTAAAGGCAAAGCACACGGTAATGATCTACTAAGAAATGAATACATCAAGGCCTCTATTGACATACTTATGCCAGTTTATAGCAAACTTTTTAATGAAATACTACAAAATGGACCATACCCACAAGCATGGACTACAGGAACCATAGTGCCTACATTCAAAAATAAAGGAAATGTAATGACACCAGAAAACTATAGACCAATTACTTTACTGAGTTGCATGAGTAAGCTGTTCACTTCGATACTTAATAATCGACTTATCAAGTATGTAGACAATACCGGAGGTCTTAGTGAATCCCAGGCAGGATATAGGCCGGGCTATTCCACGGCAGATCACAGATTTGTATTAGCTGCCTTACTAGAGTATGCAAAAATGAAAAATAAAACTATTTATTGTGCCTACATCGATCTGGTCCGAGCCTACGATTCAGTTTGGAGGGAGGGACTGTTTAGAAAACTGCTTGAAAATGGCATAATGGAAATTTTCTTAAACCCGTTTATTCCATGTACAGCCAAACAAAAGCCTATATAAAACTATGTGACTGGGAGCGCTCTGAATCATTTCCATGCAACGTCGGCATTAGGCAGGGAGAAAACCTCTCATGTCTAATTTTTTGTATGTATTTAAATGATTTGGAGACATTTTTTCAGTATAGAAGTTACGGATGAAGAAAATCTGTGAGTATTTATCAGCATTTTAGTACTCCTTTACGCAGACGATACCGTCATAATAACAAGTACTTGTAGCGGTTTGAAAAATGCACTCAAGGCCTACTCGGAATATTGCAAGACGTGGAAATTAGAAATTAATACAAATAAAGCCAAAGTAATGATATTTGATAGAAAGGGACGCAACGCCAATTTTTACTTAGGAGAAAAGGAGTTGGAAATAGTCGCAGAGTATAAATACCTTGGAATACACTTTAGTAAGAATAAGAAATATACAAAAACGAAGAAATTTAACTCAGTTCAAGGACTGAAAGCTATGTATGGAATTCTTTCAAAAAGTAGAACATTAAACCTCTCTGTCAGCTGCCAAGTACACCTTTTCAATACCCTCGTGAAACCTATTATTTTATACGGCTGTGAAATTTGGGGTCATGAGGACACAACAATTATTGAGCGGATGCAGTTGAACTTCCTTAAGAAAATCTTATCATTAAAAAAGAGTACACCAAACTTTCTAGTGTTAGGTGAAACAGGTTGTTACACATTACACTATGATATCAATAAATAGATTATTGGGTTTTGGTTGAAACTAGTGACAGGTAAATATACAAAACTATCGAAGGTGTACGATGTATTGTATTATTATCACAGTAATAATTATTACAAATCACCGTGGCTATCAAAAATAGAAAATACACTAAACAGCTTAGGACTTACAGAAATTTGGTTATGTCAAGGATATGCTCTTGATAGTAGAAAAGCAATGATGGAAACAGGGGCGAAGGGTCCATATAATCAAATAATCACTGATTACCAGCCGAAAATGCCGTTGGTCGACCTTGGCCTTCGTGGCAAGTTAAACAAGAACACCGCCGATATCCTATTTATTTGCTCTTTGTCAGGCCTATAATTACTTTGACCTACGTTCAGAACCTGATACCCCTCCAATTTTCTCTGCTCTATTCACTGATTAATAGGGATAAAGAAGAACCTGGACACCCCTATAGCCAAATGTGGAGTGGCCTCACAAAAAAACTCAATGAAAGCAAGGAAATTTCACCGGCTAGTAAAGAAGAGTGGCTAATCAAGGTCTCCGCTTGATTTGTGGTACAGCTTTCACCTATTGCGGTTTAATGTGATGCGGAACAAAAATAACATATAGGTAAAACGAGACACTATTCTATAGCATTTAGTGAAATTCATTATTATCAAGGGCCTCTTTATTCGACAATAATTAACACTGTTGCTGACAAGTGACATGCCTTCAGTCACAAGTTTACGACCACTTTTATTTTTCGCTCAGTTTAGAAATGAATCCACACTTGCAGAAAGCCACATGAACAGTTTCAACACATATATCTCCATTCACAAGCCCAGTGCTGGTGTTGCCACGTTGCCTATTTTATTGTGCAATGTAGCTGAATCCCAAAATCTTTGGCTGGGGAAAGCACCTTGGGGTACATTTACTTTTTTTATGAAGGTTTCTGACTTTATGAAACATACAAACAAACTTATTACATAAACATAAATTCTTCTTGGGAAATAACATGAATGACAAAACGTCTTGGAAAAGTAATTCAATTGGTCCCCCTTGTTCTCAAAATCGGCAAGGTTTGACGGTGGCAATACTCACATAGGCCTGCCCATTTGCAAAAAGGTGGGCTTGGCTTCATGGTGTAGACTGGGCCGAAAATTACGTTTTCAATAAAATTAGTATCTTCTTGTTTTAGGTCTGGATATTTGGCTAGAGGTGGAAACGGGGAAGGGGGAGGGAGTCGCTGAGCATAGAGCGGTTTGTCCAAAGATGTTAGTCAGCCTGCTACCCAAGCAACCAAAGGTCATTCTTTTTAAAGCTTGACAGATTGTCACTCCCCTACGGTCTGGATGGGTTAAACCTGCAAGGTCGTGTTCCCAATTTTTGTTTATTAGCCTAGGCCTGCTAGGTCTAGCCTAATTGGACCTAAATTCTACAATTTTGGAGCCATTACACCTTGGTGAGTGATAATATACAGGTGTTTTTGTGCGATCCTGGCCCTGTAACTGATCTGTACTTTTTGGTGCCTTTTCAGCCAACCTGTTTCTAACTACTCAAACTTTTGTTGTAGCTTTTCAGGAATTGTGATGATGCCTACGGATTTTTTAAGTCCATACTCTGTGTTACAGTATCATACTGTGAGCATCAAATGTGACTCTACGAACGGATATTTAACACTCTCGACTAATACCGCATACGTGACTATAAGTGACAATCATGTTCAACTGTGATTACCCTGTTGAGAAAGCCAGCCTTCGCCCCTGGATGGAAATAGACAGGCGACTGAGAGATAATATCATAAACAGTTGGATTAATGACGTTGAAACGTCTAGCAAGGGTAGAGTCTATAGGTGCCTGAAAGATCAACTTAAATTTGAAGAATATTTAGACATATTGCCCCAACGATATAGAAAACTAATCACCAAGTTTCGAACTTGCAACCACAGACTACCTGTAGAAAGAGGGAGATGGGAGGGAGTCCAGACCGTAGATAGAAAATGCCCATTTTGTGGAAGCTTGGGAGATGAGTTCCACGTGCAGTTCGAATGCGAGTTCCCTTGCACGGGAGAGAACAAAATATATCAAAAAAAGATTTTATACCCATCCCTTTATACCCATCCCAATATGTTTAAAACTAAAGAACTGTTCTGTAGTAAACAAGTGGAAACATTAAAGAACCTAGCCAAATTTGTTGATTTGGCGCTTAAAAAATTCCAGTGATATAAACTATATTGAAATTTGTCAGTTATGGTTTCTTTACAGATTAGGAAGCTGTGTCATCAGAAACGGGTTAGTGTGAATCGCAGATGCGTGAAAGTAATGAAGACATAATATAAATTATTGAATCTTAATAAACATTGAATATTTGAATGTGTGTGTGTGTGTGCCTGTGTGTGTGTGTGTTGGTGTATGTGGGTGTGTGTGCGTGCGCGCGCGTGTGCGTGTGTGTGAGTGCGTGTGCGCAATGATATATTATTAATTTGATATGTATTGCCTAATATGTGCTCTGTAGAACTATTGTATGTTTATGTCTCACAATTAGGTATTTTCAGCTCCATCACGTGACCTAGGAAATCTTGCTCACACGTTGGTTTGTTTACATGCTCTGCTGATGTATGATTACTATAGTGCGTCCAACAATATACGTTCTCGGATTTTCGCGAATATCTTTGATTTGTTTGGATCAATCTTCGCCAAATTTTGCATAGCCTCCTGTTTCAATTTGTCTTGATAGAAACATATTTTTTCATCTTTATACAGTTACAGATAAAGAAGTTTTCTTCATTAAAGTATATACTGTTAAAAACTCGAGGCACTCGATTGTTTAAAATACAGATGTTTTACAGTTTTCACAGTTGTCTTCTGTTGACATCAGTTCCACATAAGAGCAAGTCCAAATATTTCAGGCAATGCAATGTTCTGTGTTTTAGCAGTCTCACGTTCTGTGTTCCGCAATTGAGACAAAACATTTTCTCCTCCCTCGTTGCTGTTTTTATCGCCGACCGCATCCGTTAAAAAGGACAAACTACTACGTCCACGACCAGAATTGACACAAAATAAAATACAACAGTCATCAGCAACTAATAGAAAGTCTCTTCGCTACCTCTGACTTCTTACTGTCCCCACCCCTTCCCTTCGTCATATTTTATCAAAAAGAGTGTACAGTTTGAAGGCTCCATCTCGATGCATTTCACCCCCTCCCCTTTTAACCTTTTACCTTGAACATGCATGCCACTTCCTGTCTGATGCGGGCAAGCCAAGGAATTCAGGCCCCTGCCCCTCGAGTTTATCTTAAGCCTATACCATCATAATGCGCAATAAGCTTACGCCATAATTATAAAATCTTGAACTGCACATCTAGATCTAGTTGGAAGTAAAGTGAATTTGTAAACTTTTTCTCCTTATCACTTGCGCATGATTTTGCACTCCAATCCCGATCACATTTGTGCAAGCCCTGTCTAGCAGCTCATGGCGTTGCTGTTATACCATGTGTACTTTTGCTACTGCCATCCTATAAATTTATTTTTAATACAGATCTAGACTACGTTTTGAAGGAAACCATTTATGGGCTCTGGAAGCTAAAGGTTTGTAATACAAACTAGTAAATAATGAGGACAAATTGAGGCAGGCATTTGACAAATTTTAATGTTTTAATTAAGATGCATATATATTTGCTGTTGTGAGGAATTCAACCCATTATATTATCTGATGTTTCATCCGCGAACACGGCCGCAGTGTTCTCTCACTCCCCCTATCATTTTGACTTTAGTCAATGGAAGATGAATCGAAATGCTGGTCGTTTCCACACAAATTTCAAGTGACAGCTACTCATAAACTAAAGCTGGATGACTAAAATTTTGCGGTCGTCATGTCAGAAAGATGGTGAAATAAAATTTTAAAAATATATTCGGAAACAATGCACTGACTCCTTTCATGAAAATATGCTTGAACGTCTTATCTTCCTTGTCGTCGTCATCATCATCATCTAAGTTTAAATAAGATATAAACGTCCAATCATCATCTTTCTATATTAGAAGTTTACTCTTCTGTTGTCTTAATATGACATGACAAAACGCCAAGAAGCACAAAAAGCATAAGCTAAAGTGGATTGAAAAGTTAAATATTACAGGAACAAAACAACCTTGATATTAGAATTTTGAAACATGCACTACAATTATCCGTATCAAAAATGTTTGTGTTTAGAGAAGCTGCGTATCCTCACGTCATAATCCACGTAGCTGTAAACCACCTTAGTTTCTTGTTCTTGTGGGTCGAGTTTTTTATATAAGTTGATGAAGAAAACTTTTGTATTTCCGTCTTCGTAACCGTCAAAAAATAGTTTCTTGTCAAGACAAATTGAAACAGGAGGCTATGCAAAATTTGGCGAAGATTGATCCAAACAAATCAAACGTATATTGTTGGACGCTCTATAGTCATTTATCAAAATATCCCAGCAATCCCTAGATCACATGGTGTAACTGACCCGTCTGAAAATACCTCATTGTATGTGCTGTCCCGTCGTCAATATGTATAAATGTATCTATGCCCATGTACCACAAAAGTGGTCTGGGTTCATTTTCAATAAACTTATTAAACTTGTAACAAGTCCTTTGACAGGATAGGACTTGCTTTGAATGGTCTTTCAAAGCCCTGTTTGGCCCACTCAGTAGAGATCAACTGTCAGGCCTACCCGTTCACTCTACCGCAGTTTATTCCCAATCACAGATTTTTTTATCTTGACTTTCTTCTAAAGCCAGATTAATGTTGTCTGAGCGGTCTTTTCTTCTGTGGACAGTATTTTTTTCACCAGACTACGTCTTCTTGTTGCACGAAATGTCGAGCTGCCCGGTGTCCACTATGCTAGTCGGTAGTCGCGATTACAACGCCGCCAATAGTGAGGGGGCAATAAAATTGAGTAACCAGGATTGCGTCTGTGGTATACACGCGAGGCATTTTTTTTTTAACCCTCATCTCCCCACCACCACAGTCACCGCAGCGTGAGCTCTGATCTTTGATGTAGTTCTTGGCAGTGAATTCTGAACTCTGGCTTTCCGACTCTGGAAATGGATTGGGCACACCTGTCACTCGTCACAGTGACAAACGGCTCTTTGATCGGTGTCCACGCTTCGCGATCAGAAGGACCGCTGATGGGAGGTCAGTTTCAATGAGAAAACGGTCGGTGAACAGGAAAAGTGTATGTACTTAGAACCACTCTCTGGTAGAACGGAGGGTTTCACTGGTCGGAGGGTCGGCAGAAGACAGGTTTTACTGTATTGACCACCTCGTAACATTTGAATGGGTTATTCTTCAACATTTTCAAATTTGTGAATTTGCAAAAGTTAGGAAGGTAATTTTGAACAGTTTTGGCCATATTATCTCAGCAAAACATTTCCCCTGGCGCAAAGGATGGAGGTAATAATTAATAATTATGTCATGTGTTAGCAATATGTTCATTTGTTATTTGTTATCATTGTGAGTGCCTTGAGCAACCATCTGCCTATAACGAGCGCATTTGCCCAATCCCATGAGTGGTCGCTATAAACAGGTTTGACTATACCGTATAAGAAAAGAATATTGGAAGCAATATCAGCATAGTGAAGCATTTGTCAGAGAGGAAGTCTAGCTTCCGGCATAAAGAAATGTTCAAGATGATTCAAATAAAGGTTTAAACTAGGTTAGTCTAACTGCAGTTTTAACTGCATGGTTTTACCTTGAATTATTAATTGTCATGTAACTGAAGCATCTCAGTTGCTGCCTCAAGATGGTATTGCGATTGAGACAGCAGGTACACTAAAGCATGTAGGCAGTTTAGTGTAGGCCTCAACATTTACCCCAGAGCTTGGAGATGAGCGATGAGCGGGCCTGTAATAAGCATGCATCCTGAGCACATCTGAAACATAGTCTACCCAACACATGTGATGAAAAGACTGAATATGTTTGTCTGTCTTATCTGTCTGGTCTGTCTGCCTGCTTGTCTACCTGCCTGACTGCCTGCCCGCCTGGCTTCTGCTTGCCTGTCTAACCGCCTGCCTGCTTGCCTACCTGCCTTTCTGCTTGCCTGCCTGACTGTCTGCCTGCCTGCCTATAAATTCCTTGAAGGCCTAGATCTGTGCCAAATAATGTGGAACAGAGAGAGAGAGGGGTACTTGTGTGTATGTTGGGGTGG
>JAWQUT010000322.1:673017-693186 GCA_033807755.1 Ellobium chinense
TCGGGGTGGCAGCTGTCACTCAGTCAACCGGTCTGCCATCCGTCGCGCAGTTAAACTGTCTGTGTACATTGTTTGTTTGTCAACTGTAACCCTTCAACCGCTGATCTTTGAATTCATGGGCGCTGAAGAGTGGTCGATTATCCGGAGTGAGAGGCGATTATCCAGTGACTATTATATAGAAAAAATTTGGTTCCCTGGGAAACGAGGCGATTAAGCGGAAAAGGCGATTAAGCGGAGGGCGATTAAGCGGAGTCAACTGTATTTGAGTAATGAACTGCGGTCCATTCGGGCAACAGTAGAAATGATGGAAATAACAAAATTACGGCAATAGCCACTGTCAGTGAGTTTTTTGACAAATTCTTGAATCCTGATATTAAAGAAAGCATCGGTGGAACAGATCTACTGAACCCTCAGGGCACCACTATAGACAATGGAGCGGACGATGTGTCGTGGATGGCTGGAGGCTGGGGACAAATATCTCTGCGAATTCGTAGGTTTCACATAGAGATCTGTCTCCAGCCTACCGTTGAGTAAGTTGATACTGACATCTAGAAATGAGATGGTGGTGTCATTTATAGAAGAAGTAAACTTAATGGAATGGTGGAGGGAGTTGAGCTGGTTAGTGAACGGAGAGACAGCATGGGAATTGTTACTAATGGCCACAAAATCATCCATGTACCGCCTGAGCCAGTAGGGTTGGTGGGGCAGAGTGCTAACTAGACCGCCAGAAATGTGCCATAAAAATGTTCGCGTAGGCTATAGCAGTGCGAGTACCCATAGCAGTACCCCTAATCTGAAGATAGTTTTCTTGTTGGAACTGGAAGTTATTTAAAGTCAGGACAAGGCACATGAGTTCACAGATTTCTGCAACTGCTCTGCGAGTATATGAAGTATGGTTGATCAGCGCAATCCGGACAGCCCTCAGGCCCTCATCATGAGGAATTGAGTTGTACATATCAACCACATCGATGCCCACCAGGCAAGTAGGAGGAGGTAAAGGACCAGCATTGTTCAGTTCATTAAGTTCAGACAATAAATGAACCGTATCCTTGATCCACTGTTCCCCACAAAAATGAGGCACCAACGTGTGTGGAGGCAAGGTGCTGCCAGGTTTGTGTAGTTTGGGGATTCCATAAAAATAGGGACAGGACACTTCGCCTGTTAGAATGTTAGAAGCTAGTTTAGAATCGATCACTTCCATGTTTTCAAGTTTAGAAATTTGTTGAGCGATGGTGGAAATGCTCAGCAGTGGGATCGCTGGTGATTTTTTTGTAAATGAGTGGATTGTCAAGGAGTCTGTTCATTTTGGCATTATAATCAGCAGTGTCCATAATGACTAGTGCGCTGCCCTTGTCGGCCTTACGAATAGTGATTTGAGTATTGCTTCTGAGATCATTTAAAGCAACACGCTCTTCTCTGGAAAGATTATCATGTTTCTTCTGGCCAACAAGGGAGGGTTTAAGACAGTCTTTTTCCAAATTGTTACAATATAAGTCCAATGCGGGGTGCCGTCCGGCAGGAGGGGTCGGTGTGCTCTTAACATACAGCTTGCGGGGTATCTGAGATAGGTTAGAAGGTGGCTGATTTTCAAAGTATTCTTTCAAACGGCATCGCTGGGTATAAGCCTTGGTGTCCTTTATGAAATTGAACAGATTGAAATTTCTGACCTCCGGGCAGAACCCCTTACCTTTGGACAACAGTTTTATATGGGCATTATTGATCTGAAAAGAAGACAAATTAACAACAATTTCTCTTGTTATTATCATCATTTTTGCTCATGTCATCGTTTGTACTCGATTTTTCTGCGCCATCCTTTTCATCGTAATCATCACATTTCCACGTATTTGATCTTAGATGGGCAAAAAAGCATACAGGTTAATGGACAAGATAGGCATTTTCCGTCGTGTGGCATTGTTTTTTCAGCCAAGGGCTGTTTTTGCTCAGTCATAATTAATATCATGAATTACGACCAGCAGTTGACTTATTAAGTGCTTAAGAATGAGCTGAAATTCACATTAGATTATTAAAATTACATAGCTGAGACTCTCCAATTGAATAAAAATATATACAGTCGACTCCGCTTAATCGCCCATCCTCGGGATCACGGAAAAAGTGGTCGATTAAGCGGAGCGGCGATTAAGCGGAGGAAGTAATTTCGGCCATATTTTTGGTAAGAAGATTAAATTTCTTTGATGTCGTGGTTTGATATCGTGCATTGACACCTTCTTGTCGCCAGACTCAGGACAAATTCGGTGTTGTAGAGCACAAAATGTTTGATCTCCGCGGTCTCTCTCATTGGCCACCTCGCAATAACCCAGCAGACAATAAGGAGTAGGAAGGCATGGTCGGGGTAGACCGTTCATTCACATGACATGTTCTCTGATCTAACCGAAATCCACCAGACAGGCGCAATCAAGGCGTGGGGGGAGGAGACTATACCACGGCTTTCAGCGCAGTAGCATATCGGACGGGCGAAGGCGGTGATGCGTAGCCTGGGACGAAGGGGGACAAGGGGAGGGGGAGGTGGAGAGGAAAGGCTTATCACACCTATTTCGGGGTGGCAGCTGTCACTCAGTCAACCGGTCTGCCATCCGTCGCGCAGTTAAACCGTCTGTGTACATTGTTTGTTTGTCAAGTGTAACCCTTCAACCGCTGATCTTTGAATTCTTGGGCGCTGAAGAGTGGTCGATTATCCGGAGTGAGAGGCGATTATCCAGTGACTTTTATATAGAAAAAATTCGGTTCCCTAGGAAACGAGGCGATTAAGCGGAAAAGGCGATTAAGCGGAGTCGACTGTATATATATATTTGACACATTTGTCAATTCATATTCATGTCTCTGAAAAAGGAGTTTGCATGAAGAGACAACTGAAAATTACCATATTTAAAAGCATTGTGAATGATTTATGACATTAGTCATTGCTTATTGTCTTTCTGTCGATATTCCTGATATACATGTACAGGTAGACACAGGAAAAAAAGGAGACCAGTGTCATCCAGAGTGAACAGTTATAATCTTTAAATTACACTGGTCAAAACTTGAGTCTCTATCAGTGATCAGCTCAATGAATTTGGTTGACCTAACGATATCTATTTAAAAATTAAAACTGTATGTGTGTCAAAATTGAATACTGTTCTTTACATTTGCATTCTAAACGTTCTTAGAGTGATTGTTTCCGCACTTATACTAAAACTAGCCCAGGTTTCGTTCGCGAGGCACACTGACTGACCCAAGCGCGCGCCACTTCACTGCCTCGCCTCGTACACTGGGCTAGGTTTCATTCAGTGGCACCGGAGACACTGATATCACTGTGCTCTTTATTCATCGTTGCATTGAAACGCTTGCATCATTCCTGATTAGGCCTACATACAACACACTTTCAGCTCAATTTCATCTTACTGAAATTCCATGTCGACACTGAGCTTTTTTTTCCTCATCCTAAAATGGCAGAGAAAAGAAAATTAACAGTCCTCACTCTCGAAACTAAAAAGAGAATTCTGGCTGAAGTGGACAAAGGGCGAGAAAAAAACCGTGATATTATTTGTTTCCCTTGTCACATAATGTTTTCATGCGTTCCCCGAATCACGGATTCCTCGAACATTATCCACCGGCCCGACGAGTTCGAGGAATACGTATTGTACTGTAGTTACTTTTACGTTTGCGCCATCGATTTTTCTTTAACAGGTATTGAAAACAGGAATTTGTTTACTAAAATACCAATATTTCTTTTCTCTGTCCAAAGATGTCTTGTTCAAATCAGTCGAACGTTTTTGCTATCAAACAATTGTTAATATTAACACCAGGCTTGGGCTTCATGATAGAAAAGGTCTGAAAAAATGCAGAATGCACGCAAGACTGAAAAACTTGAAGGAGAATTGCACCGTTTGAAACCTCAGCCATTGGTAATTTGGGGTCTTAGACACGCTTGGTCCGAGCAAAACATCAAGCTCATTAATGAGTTTGCAGAATATAGTCTACCCCTGGAAATGTCCGTGAGGCAGAGAGTGCAGGTCATCCCTGTAAACACCACTAATGAGAGTCTCAGACCAATTTTGTTGCATGATTTAGAGTTGTCTTGTACAACAACTTTAAAATTACAGGTGGACACGCACATCAAATATAATTGTTTGTTTTCCAGTACCTTATCTCTCTGACAGTTATGTATGATGCCCACCGAGCCACTTTCGTGAAGAGAGAACATTGTTTTATTAACATGCATGTGTGTAATATGACGCACTAAAGAGAGCTAGAGTGACTGGGATTTGCTCTTGTTCTAGAGCTATTCCCTTTCCCGAACAGCAGCGGCTTGTGACAAAAATGATGACGTCACTGAAGTTCCAGCAGCTACAAACATCTTTATGTGAGCAGGCGAAGTTAGCACATATCCCCTCCCTCNCGTCACAGGTACCTTGGGTTTTCTATGCTGGGCTTTTGATATTGATGGCCCTCAGGCAGTCTAATATTCTTTTGCAGGATTGTATTATAGAGGTGACCTTGTGCGTTGGTGACCAGCATATTTTTGTAAGCTTTATGAGATGAGAGTGGCTACCTCCTGGATGACCTCCCAGTGTATTGTGAATCCAAGGTTAAGGATCGAAGTTGTGGCTTTCCCATATTCAGTCATTGTCTGGCTCTAGAGTTTAGCTTCACAGCACCTAGAGTTCTGATAGCTTCACTGCAGCTGTTATGTGGGGAACGTTTTATATACTGTAATTCTGTTATGTATTAATCTGCCCCTTCCTCGGAGTCATTTGGCAACGGTGGCCGAGGAAGCTTGTTTTGATAGACCTTTTTAATGCATTGCAGGGAGTTATCTGACTTGCCGGGACGGCAAGTATTGAACTGGGGAGGTTGTGAGCGGGCTAGGCCGCTCATAGAGTTTGAGTATAACTTTAAGGATGTAGGTCACTGTTACGCACATGGTTACCTATCTCGGGAAATACTGTACATGAGAGCCCGACCCCCAGTAAGGAAGGGGTACTAACGAGTTGCTCCCATTCTCTCCCCCCCCTGTCTCTTATACACATCTAGTAAGATGAAATTGNTTTTCAATGTTTTGTGTTGACCGTTGACGTAACTTGCAAGCTTCGTCACTCGTGCCCAGCCTCGCGATTCATCGGCGTCAGAAAGTCTTGCGTCCTTTCGTTCTTTGGCCATCTGGCGTAGTTATTGATGTAATAGGGCCAGATGCGCGTTTCCGCGCTGACCTACTGATTGGTCAGTAAAATTGAAATGTATTGTTATATGCATTGTTTTGGGGTAAACAGGAATCTGATTGGCGAGTGTACCATAACAAGTTATGATTGGTTGGTTGGGTGCCCGTCTTTGGTTTTGAGCTTGGTCAGCTTTTGGACTGGGGAGAGACGCGCGCCAACCCTCAGAGGGTACTGTATTTGTTTCTTAGAGAGGCAAGCGCCAACCCTCAGAGATGTAGGATGGTTTAATTGTTTTTCCTAGAATCACCTCGTCAGTCAGAGCAGTTTAAAGTCTGCAGTCCTTGTTTTCTTGTATTGGATACCAATAATACATGTACCATCAATACTTATCGATGTTCAATAAATCTCGTGATCATCAATTGATGCAAGAGCTTCGTTTCATCATCATCGTTGTTGTGTCCTCGTAACTCGTCTCCTTATCTACCCTCGTGCTTACCCACATGGCCAGTAATGTCATCGCCCACTACTACGACCACCAGGGCCTACAGACAAACTTTGGTGTCAGAAAGTATGGGTTCTTGTCGGGCCCTGGCGACCTATCACCTGCGTTGGAACCTAGGGAAAGTGACCCTTAGCCACTCATGACTCACAAATGGCGTTGTCGGCAGGATGGCCATGAGTTAGCCACTATAGTACTATACTTATCCAACGATCGACTCACCTACTACCTTATCTTGTGCCATCAGCCGGTCACTCCTTACATTTGGTGTCAGAAGTGGGATGGGAGGTGAAGGAGACGATGAAGAGACTACAGTCGAGTCCGCTTAACTCCAATTCACTGGGACCACCCCAATGAGTTGGAGAAATCAGGATTCGACTAACGATTTCCAAGGCGGGTCAACCGTATGCGAGCGAGCCAGCACCCTGGGGAGGTCACGAGGGTAATTCAACAGGGGATGTAACTAAAGATGGCATATTGGGGAAGTATTTTAAATGGGATTATTTCTTTTTCTAAGAAATCGCTCTGAGTAGTAGCTTAATAGATGAAGAGGCCGCCGCTTTTTCCACTTGTTCCCGGTTTGTCAAGATCGTAGAAAGCGTGCTAACGGGAACGCCATATTTCTCAGCTATGACATTCTTCGACATCGCACCTCTGTCGATTTCCTGGAGCATGTTAATATTCGACTCAATGGAAAGAGTCTTGAGGTTTCTCTTTACAGGATTAGAGGAAGCCATTATTTAGAGGACAAATTCAATTTAATTCAAGTTGAAAATGATAAAGATGAGTCAACCATACGTGAGCGAGCAAGCACACTGGGGAGGTCACGAGGGCAGCCTCTTGTTTATTTACTGTCACAGTGCAATGGGTCAGTGTATGTATACACTGCTGCCGAGATGTTTAATTATCAATCAATTTTTCAGCCGAGCCCTCCCGCATTCTCTTCCCCCTACTGTCTTGTCAGCGGTGGTGTAATACACACGCCCTACTTATTGTGCTACTTATTGGCACTCGCAATGTCCAGTTTTATTGCCTCTCTCTATCCGCGGCACTGTCTTGTTTGTGTTTTAAGCCGTCGGCGTTGTTTAGTACCACACGGGGAAGACCCAGGAGGTAATTTTGCCTCTGTGGCAGCGCTGAGCAGTTGGACTAATCAGAAATGGGCATTAATTACTTCGTCTTATTCAAGGATAATTAATAGACGCAAAGAAGGAAAAAAAACTATTATTTCTTTTTATTTCGACTAATAAATAATTGAAGGTATCCGGTTTCGACATACATGGACTCGACTGTATTTAATTTATTTTGTGAATTCCTGCAGCTGAGGACGGTCCTGTGAGTATGGACGGTGATCTGTTTTAGTGTTTTCAATATATTTTGCTCTATGTTGCCGATGAGGTGTCCCTGTACCAGCATGGAGATGTTTTTGGACTTTCGCTAAATTCCAGCCGCTGCTGACGATATGGCAAGATGTCAACGAACTTGCTAGAAGTAGAAGAGTGTGTATTAGTATTACAAATTTCAAGCGAGCTGAACTATGAACTGGTTAATTCCATCTAAGTGGACTAGTCTAGATCTACGTGAACAAGCATCTGTGAGTGCCAGTATTGGACATGTAGTTAGTACAGTGGTGCATTTCCATTCTGTATTGTAAGACTGTAAGACCATGTACAGTTGAAACCTGATATAACAGGGACTATGGGACCAGAGCAAAATCCCTGTTTTATATCAGATCCCTGTTAAATCAGATAACCAAGGGAAATAAGCAAATACGGTTTGTAGTTGTCATCACTTTTGATCTAGACGCTTTCTTGCAAAGTGTAAACAATGCTGGACGCCAGTGCATCATGTTAAGTTTGGTCGCATCTAGTATGCCCTGTGGTAGTCAGCCATGGTCCAGTAGTGCGCCCAGGAACTTCTGTTTTGATGAACTGAAATAGAGATTCTTTCTAAGAAGTTTAAACGCCGCCATGTTCAGTAATGCAATCCCTTTGATTGTCTTCTGCCATATGAACCCTGGCGACTGGCCTATATGGCTTTTAAAATTTCCTGGTTGGCCATGGCCAGGAATGCTAGTAGTCATCACTTTTGTATTGATCAAGATGGATGGCTCCATACGGAAACATTGCACAGCTATACAATAGCGCAAAAATGCCCCATAACAGTGCTGTGCTGCTTAGACAGTGTATATCAATTACATATCATGTCTTACATGCATTCAAGCTCATCTTTTTTTTGTCAGTACATTGCAATAAAAGTAAATAGACATGATCCAGACATTGTTTACTTTCGATTGCCTGCACACTAGGCTAGCGTTAGTTGCGCTAGCCTCGCTCACGTGATCGTGTTTTCGTTCACTGGACTGCACTGCATAATGAGTAATGCTAGACCTACATGCAAAAGTACACAAGAGCAAAAATCCACTTTTTTTAATTACTTGACAGTGTCTCGATATCCCTGTTATAACCAGTTTGGCTTTTGTGGGGCCCTGTTATGGCCGATATATTTTACTGAAGGTAAAGAGGAAGAAAAAATGGGGATTTGAAAAATCCCTGTTATACCAGGGCCTGTTATAAATTGGTTTGACTGTAGTTGGTGGATCTAGAACTCCTCCGTGCTTGTGTAAGTGGTATCTAGTCCGTTTAAGTGTGTTTTTCTTCAGATGGATGACAAGTAAGTGTCGCTAAATGGTTGCAAATTTTTTTTATACCCATTTTGAATAGCCCTTTGGAAATTGGGTGACATGATTTGATTTTGGTATAAAGCCTAAGGTGCCCATGGTTTTTGCAGCAGTTGCTGTTGTTTAAGCTCAGTTCGATAGATTTCGGCCCTATATATGTTTTTTTGAGTGGTTTATTGTGTATTTTTGGTGTGCCTCTAGGTTGGAAAAAGAATGGCATGCCCGAGTGAATGCACACTACTACTCACTAATCAAAGATCTGGACTATGTTGTGTTGGTTATTGAGGTTTTGTTTGTATGCTTGTATAGTCATATTTTCTGAGGTCAACAATCTGAAGCAATAGTTGCATACTATTACGGAGAGTTGTCATAACTGGAGCTAGCTGGAGGTTGATTGGGCATAGCTTGCTCCCTATTCGATCCGTTGTAATGCGATCTCGTGCTACTTTCATGCCAGTTGTATTTTAAGTTGCAGTGGCGGAAGGCAAAAGTGATCAAATAAGACTATAAATAAGAGTTCTTATTTATCCAGGTGGAATGAAGTAGTCTAACAGAGGTGTTTTCAAAGTGAACTGAACGTAAATACTGGAGCAAGTTTCTTGTCCGATCTGCCTCTTAAGAAAACAAGTCTAGTCTAGTTATTGGTGCGAAAGTTTTAGTGTGATGTAACATGTAGCGGTCATCTGGGCCTTTGAGGGTTGGCGCTTGTCGAATGGTCAGGACCGTTACTGCTGTTTTGTTAATTGCCCCTGCGTGGGCGGGGTAAATCTTGGACCATGACTTCTGCCGTGTGCGAAGTCCGTACTCAGATAGAAATTTTAATATGTACTGTCACATGTTATGTGGACCTATAGAAGAAAGGTTGATGGAATTAGCCGCATTATGTATAATGTGTTTATTGATGTGTTGTAGCTTTTTATCGTGTTTTGGCACTTTTGGAAGAGTTAACTCTTTAATTGGAGATGAAGGGAAGGGGACTGCAAGATGCAGTTGTTGAAGGTATTGGTGACAAAGTTGACTATGTTTCAGAGAGACTAACGTCGCTGATTCATTAGTCGTATGTACTGGTCTGAGACTGCCGAATGGAAGTGTATGACTTTTGTATTGGATGTACTGATATTTTGTGTACTTGTAAGGATGTAGCCTACCGACAAGTAAATAATATTATTTGAATTGATGGTGCCACTCATCTGTGATTTTACCAGTGAGTTGGAATGAGTTATTATCAAGAGTATAATGCCTGGAGTACCCCCGTTATGAAGTACAAGCACTGTATTATCACCAGTTAGTGTGACATGCCGCCTACTGCATTTTATTATGGTACCACACTTGAGTGGAATCCCGTCAAGTGAGGATTGTACGTGCTATTTAATTCAAACTTAAATATTTTTCGCTTAGTACCACTCGTCTGTGACCTTCCAGATGGGTTGGAATATGTATCAATATGACCGCCAGAGTGTATGATCTGTATCCGTCAGTGCGATGTGCTGCTGACTAACTTTCACTGCAGATGGTTGAGGCAGAACGGGTAGTCGGAGAGGAGAGCTTCCTCCGTACTACGGGCCCGGCCTGGTGTGCCGGTGTGGTAACTTGTCATTGCTTGCATGGTGAGATGCGAGTGGAACCCTTCCTATGATTACCTAAAGAGTGTCTGAGGGAACAATGCCATTTTGCTATTTGTATGAGCTGGTGTGAGCAGTCGGGAAGTGTGTTTGGGTCAAGGGTGAACACTAGGTTCGCACGTGGAAGTTAGGGATCGATTCAGGCAGTAGGTATTTAAGAATTAAATTGCTGTGAAGTTAGCGTCCCTGTAGTGTAGTGGTAACACGCTCAGACTTGCAAGCTGAGAGACCCTGGTTTGATCCCCGGCAGGGACAGAAATTTTCTAGAGTAGGTTTTTTCGATCCCTTCTTCTCAAAATTGATCGTTCACAGTAATTTGGTAAAATCCCTGGTGACATACTTCCTTAAAATAATATGTAACATCTGAAAAATTATCAGACTAAGCTCATCTTCCTGCCCCTTAAATATAAGAGAAAGAATACTATGCTGTATATGCCTTTCCACCCGGTTACATTTATCTGACAATGTATTTTTCAGCTTTCAATTAAGATTCTGGTCATCCATATTCAAAAGTAAAGTTTGACAATATAAGCCAGGTAAAGTATTCTGCATTTCTATAGCTTCAGCATGATTTGTTTGACACAGCTGCTGCTTACAGTGGAATTAAAACGATTCACACCAATGTGTTATCACCTGTCCGCAGAGCACTGGCTATACAGCTTGGCCATGCAGCTAGAATGTATTTGACGTGAGCTTTTAGCCGCTACGCGCGCCGTGGATGTAAGAATTCAGACTTTGCAATCTGTAACCCTGTGTGATCATGGACAGGCAAAGACATCTAATCATGTTTACAGACTCCTTGAAAGACTATTTTACCAGAATAATAGGGTATCACATGAATTAACATGATCTGTATGACGATTCAGCTTTCCTCGAAACATAAATTCAGTGGTCTTGACGTTAGTGCCAATCTTGACATTGATGCCAGGGTGCTAATGTGTAATTGGCTTCAGATCAAAATGGAAAGTGAACAAGGGTGGATTGATGACGTTTAGTTTTCAGACGAAGCGTTGCTTGATATCCGGCTACATCAAATAAAAAAAAACTGTATCTCTTGGACCAGTAAGCCACCACCAGATGTACTTGAAAGGCCTTTACAATCACAGAAATACACAGTCTGCATGGTCTTTAGCAGCCATGACCTTGCTCCAGGACGATGACAGTGACTAAAGAATGTTACATTGCCATGCTCAAGCAGTTCTATGTAGCATTAGGACAGCGCCATTTCCATCGTGATTGCCAATGGTTTCAGCGTCTCATCAGCAGACTTCTGGACATTGAGTTGGCGCCCTGATTACTTGATTTCAACTCTCTTATTTTCCCCCCAAGCTATATAAAGGACAGGCTTTATTAAATAGCTTCAGAAAGCACAAAGATTTGCAGCACAACACAGAGAATGAGAGCCATAACATTTCCAACATGTCAGCTTGTTTTTCGGAACGCTGAAACGAGGGTGTGGCTATGCCTTGAGAGAGGAGGAAGGAACATAGCCTAAATTTCTTACAAAGGCTCATGGCAGCCTTTTGTTTTTGCAGAATTGTCATGTCGTGGGCTGAGAATTAACTGGTTCTATGTCCACTTTTTGGTGAACTGAGAAAATTTAGGTCAAAGTTTTGATTTTCTCTTCAAAAGAGCACAACGTTCTATAGGAGATCGCCTTTTTATTCATTCATATTATTACTTACAGATTCAAATTTCTCGGACATAGAACTTTGCGACTTAAGGTTTCTTGTCCAGTTTCTACCTTTAAAAAATGCAAAACTGGACATAGAACCAGTTAATTCTCAACCCAGGATGTACGAAATAATTCATGCTCTGGTCAAAAACCAACCTTTTATTTATGAAACAGATTCAGGAAAACATGCAGTACTATTTTTCATCGTAATGTTATATTTGTTATGTTGAATGATGAAATTAGTTGCGTTCATTTTGCGCACATAATTTTTTTTGCTGCAAACAAAAATTTTGGTACGCATTTTATTAGACTTTTTTTTTTCATATACATGTAATATATTAGAAAGGTCATATTTTATTCCACAATATAGACCCATAGTTAGATATTTTGCATGTGAATATTTTCAGCATTTGATTGATTTTTGAAAAGTTACCCCCTTGTCTTCTTTAAAGGATGTTTTGCTAATTACAGGTATCTAATTGTCCTTTGTCCTGATTCAAGTCTTCAGTCTTGAACCTAACTTTCTACCGTAAGCATCATACTGTATTATTTTATACTGTTGTATAATATTGCCACTTTTATCAGTAAACATCATATAATAGTGTTATGTCGCATGAGCGGGCATTAGCCTGGATGTGAGACTTATAAATCGCATTATTATTATTATTACATTATTATCCGGTAATTTTAGCGTCTTAATTAAAGTATACTAAATAAAGAACTCACAGACATAACACCAAAACTTGTTGTTCTGGTGATATGCTAAGCTCATATGACTGCCAAAACGCCACTAGTCATCACATTTCTATAGAAACGATATGGACAGCTGCCTGTTCCACGACCGCCGACTCTCTACATTGATAAATCTCTATATAAAAGTATGGGTATCTGTATGCCCCACGACAGCCTTAACGACAGCTTCAGCACATAATTATTCTTTTATTTTTCAATTTTGAAAAACGTCGAATATATCAAAGTGGAGCTAATTAGGAACTTGAGGAATACAGTGAAACCTCGCTATACCGCCACCCGTTATACCGCCATTCTCGCATACCGCCAGCTTTTCGCCGTGGAACGGATCTGACACCTATACAAAGTCACTAAAAATCTCGTTATACCGCCATCCGCCAACAGTTTAACTGTTACATTCATAACTTGAGTATAGTAAATATTACTCGTTATACCGCCAACGTAAATTTAACCCCCACTCCATCCTTAGTTCTTGCTTGTTTTTAATTTTAACTTCAACACACATAAGCACAAAAAACAACAACAACAACAAAATACAAATGAAAGCAATGTAAACTTCAAAATGACAACAGAGGTTTATGTCTAGTGGAGAGATAAGGGAGATAACTGCATTATTTTAGACATGTTAGCCAGTCCAATGTTGGTAAATTACATATTTCCCTTGTTCTACATGGTATTTTCGTTGTACCGCCATTCTCGTTATACCGCCATTTTTCTGTTTGCCCCTTACTTGGCGGTATAACGAGGTTTCAGTGTATATGAAATAAATAACTCTTCGTTCAAAAGTTATACGAATTTGAAAACCTCTCTGGGGCATAAAATACCCATGACAGCCGGTGAAGGTTAAGGAGTACACTATAACTCTCTAAACACAGTGTAAGAAAGTAGATCTACATCTGTGGAATAAAAATAATGCAATTATATCAAAAGACATCTGGTATATTTAAACTGAAAATATCTTGTTTAGTAACTAGAGGTGCTTTAAGGGGTAGGCCTACTTGTGACAAAACGTTTGCGCAGTACTACATCTGAATACTTGAGAGGCGGGTTATAGATGGCATAGCACCTTTAACACACTAGAACTACCTAATTATGTAATCTACCTAACTGGGATGCAACAGCAGAAGCGTTACATTAACCCTATCAGTGCACAGTCCGATTTTTCATTCATATTCACATAAGAGACACAATACATCTTCCCTGACAACAAGCAAACACATGTTTCGCAGATGATGAAGCTACAAGGACATGTGCACTTAGCTTAGAAACAGCAGGCATCATAAGCTGAGATTGTGTTGTTTTTGTTTCCACATGTTGTGGCATTCGAAAGTGGCATAACTCCACCCAAACCATGAACAAAATACAGTACCTGTATTTTCACTCCACACAATGAATACACCAGTGCAGTTGTCCCATTGAAGGAAAACACGTGGAGTGGTGACTTTTGGATGTTACGCAACCTATAACAGCTATGGCCTTTATTCCAGATTGTGTTGGATCTACGGAAAGCAACTGTGGATGCGTGCTATCTGCCATCTTGAGTCTCGAGTGAAGCAAAATCTGAATTGGACTGAAACGAGCCACAGAGCATGCGCAATAGATACATGCCACTCTTATAGAGGCTTTATCTTCAGAGGTAGCATACCACCTCTGAAGACACTTCCTAACATTAATAAAAGTCATTAATAAACATTTTCTCTGAAGACATGCCCTGTTGCTCCCATACAAACCATACCCATACCTGTACAATATTTTCTTTAAAAGAGATGCCCATGTTATTACATTATCGTCAACATTTGTTAATTTATGAAGACATTCATACATTTTTCTAATCATGCAATCATCTTTACTATTTAGAATTTTAAACCAGTACTTTAAAATTTTAATTTGCCTAGCTATGAGGAGTGGATAATCTCCCAATTCTCCATAAACATAACAATATGGTGTTGTAGACCTTACACCTAGTAATGACTAAAGGTAATTTAAATGCAACTTTTCTAAAAGCCCAACTTCACAGTATCTCCTGACTTCTGCCCCATAATTTAGCCCTTGTACAACTATGCTTTCATCCTTGGAGTAATCTCAGGATTTTTGCCACAGTATAACTTTAAGATATAAATGCTTCTTAAACCTTGATTTCTCATCTTGTTAGTACAATATGAAAATGATCCTGAGCTCGAGAATAACACTCCCAAATACTTAAATGTCTTTACTTTTTCTAATTTTTCCTCTTTATAGTACAGGTACCAAATATCATTTTTGTAACTCCTAACCCCTTTCCTGAAAACCAGACATTTCGTCTTACAAGCATTTACCGTGAGTCCCCATTTCTTACAATAACCAAACATATCATTTAATCTTGCCTGTAAGTCCGTCCTACTTTTGCTCAGCACTACAATATCGTCCGTGACCATCAACCCATCTACTTACACGCCTACCTCAGTGTTCCCAGCTAATTTATCAGTTACATCATTTATAAACATGGAAAATAGGAATGGCGAGACACTCCCTCCCTGTAAAAGGCCACATTCTGTAGTAAAAACATAATTATCCACATTGTCTTCTTCCCTTGGCCTCCCCAATCCGTTTATCGTAAGAATCAAATGGTGCACTTTTTCTGACACACAATTTTAGGCTTTCATATATACTTTTTAATACTTTAATTACTTTACTGCTGGCAATAACAATAACAAAATGTTTATTTAGCTCAGACAACTATCTGCTGTAAATGAGCAAAATAATAATTTCAACAAGCAATTCATATTCTGCCCTTCCCACCCCTCTCTCTGTCTCTCTCTCTGTCTCTCTCTCTCTCTCTCTCTCTCTCTCTCTCTCAATCTCTCTCTCTCTCTTTCTCTCAACTTCACACTTACATTAATGAACTTTGAGATTTACACTTTTTACACATTAGGTTAAGATATATACAGTGTTGCTGTATGCTGACGGCACGAGGGCACCGCTAACGAGAATACAGCTGCATAATACGACATGCTGACATGTTATACCAAAAGGAAAAATCTATCTCACTATATTCTTTAACACTGTTTAAAATAATCCTTAGAAATTTACTCAATTTTTTTAAAGTACCAGGGTGTAAACTACTAAATAATTCTTTATATTTAATCATACTGGGTCGATTTCTATAATAGTTTGGTACAAGGAATCTTCTTTCCCTATCGAAAGATGGGCATTCTAGTATGTAATGATATTCGTCCCCTATTTGGCGAAAACACTTGACAAATTCTGTCCTTAAATTCCGTATTATTATACCTCCCCTTTTCAACCCGTAAGCTGTGATTACTAGTACGATATTTAATTAAACTATAAACTTCTGCTGAGTCTAATAATCCCAAATAGGCTTCTGATCTCCATACTGTTTTAAGAATTAAATAATTTTTTCCTCTGTTGCTATTAGTATTACTGGAGTCTGCTCTACATTTCTGAATGTATTGGTCTACGATTCTAGTTTTAATGTGCTTATCATTGAGTGTCATGATTTCTTCTTGAGCAATCCATATGTTGTTAAATCCACTATCTTGCAAAATATTTTGGATGTAATTTAACCACTTAAATGTGTTATTATACAGGCGTCCTTCTCTGTACATTATTCTATACAATACATATGAAAGTTTTTCCTTTCCACCTGTTATCAATTTTCCCCAAAAAGATATCATTCTTTTCTTGATTTCGCTTGTAAGAGGTAATTTTCCTAGTTCACCATACTATACTGTATCATGTAATTTGGAGTGCTAGATCTTACCTTCAATATCATTTTGTAACATTTCAATAGGAATTTTTCCAATATTGAGGAATTTTCAAAGCCCCACAATTCAGCTCCATAAAGTAAAATGGGCTCGATACATTTTGAAAATAGTTCTATTGGCAGTCCAACGGAATATAGTTTTGCCGACAGCGGCGGAGGAGTAAAAATGTTCCTCGTTTGGCTTTTTCTAAATTATCTTTCATTGTTTTCATAAAGTTACCAGTCTTAATGAAGGTAACTCCAAGGTTACAACTTCCAGTTCCTTATTATTTATCATTATTTTAGGCTTCCCATAGTCCTTTCCGAAAATCATTAGTTTAGTCTTTTCAACATTAATGTTAAGTTTCCACGTTGCACAATAGTTCTCATAATGAGTTAGTAAGGTCTGCAGTTTCTGTGAACTCTCGGCAAAGAGAACAGTGTCAACAGCATACATCAAAAGAAACATATTAAAATAGTGTACAATACCATCAATTTCATAGTCAATGACAATGCCATTCTGGGTTTTTGATGATAAATAATTCTTAAGGTCATTGATATAGAGAGAAAACATGACAGGACTTAAATTTCTCCTTTCCTGAGACCCACACAGCAGTTAAACATGGATGACATCGTGCCATTTAAAAATACACATGATTTAATATTATTGTACATAGACTGTATTGTTCTAATCATATTTTTGCCTAAATTTGCGAGAACAAGTTTGTCAAATAAGAGGGGCCTTGATATGCTTGGGAAAGCCTTTTTCAGGTCTGCGAAGGCAGTGAAGACTGATTTCTTTCTCTGCTTCATTATATTCGTCAATGCATATAAATAGTATTTAACACTCCATCCAATGTCGAGAAACCCTCCTTGAATCCAAGCTGTTCCTCGCCTATGACATTGTTTCTACTAATGTACTTGCACAGTCGTAGATTCAAAACAGAAGTAAACACTTTGCCAAGGCAACTGAGAATAGTTATTGGTCTATAGTTATCTGGATTTGTTTTATCACCTTTATGTTTATAAATTGGTTTTATTATACCTATTGTCCAAGATTCAGGAACTACTCCAGAGGAATATACTAGATTGAAAAGTTTAACATAGAGTGGGATCATTACATTCTTAGTCGATTTTATATATTTATTTATTTGTGATCTCATCAATTCCTGCTGCTTTATTGTTTTTTTAATTTCTGGATGCATGTTAAAATCTGCTCTGAAAACGGTTGGTCCATTTCCTCGTTGTCTGGTATATATCCATATATATTTGAATTGGGTAAGTTATTTTGTGTAGGATTAAGGCTATTCAGATCTCTGAAAAAGTCGAAAAATTGTTGTGCGTTCAGGTTCTGGTCATCAGTACGTTCCTTGTTCTTATTAATTATCGTCCAGTATTGTTTAGCATTGTCGGTTTTTCTTAAATGTCTAATATTGCTTTGAACGTTTGTCTTATGGATCTTAAAGGCCTTCTTTATTTCCTGTTTATATATGCCTTTCCAGTTCTTTTCATATTTTCAAACTCCTCATTGCCTTTAGTTATATTATCGTTTCTTTGCTTGATGGTATAACAGACGTTTGTTTTTGCAGGCTGCATTAAAATATGGTTTATCATATTTCTTATTTCTATTTCTGGAGCTCTTTGAGTTTCAGAGGATTACTTTGCATGTACCGAATACTTTAGTTCCAGCTTCTGTAAAAATTGATTGAAGTTCATCATATAATTTCAAATTAAATGACTTCTCTAGACTCTTTGGATCACGCCCCAGTGAGTCTAGAGCTGAACACATACTATCAGTTCTATTGTTCTCGATTAACTGCGTGAACGCAGCTGAGCGGATAGAGCCCCACGGACCAACCCTCACCGCCCCGGCGCCCCCACCGCCACCCAAAACGTGAGCATCCAGTGGTTGCGCCGAGTCAGCGCGCGCCTGTCCACGGTTCACCGACCCGCTCAGCTTAACACATGGAGCTATAAAGAACACTGGAGTGCGTACACCCCTTTTCGCGTACACCGCCGGCGCGCAGCTAACATGGCGGACGACCTAGGGCAAGGTCAGTGTTGCCACTCTGGACTGATGGTTTTCCCCTACAGCGAGGCTAATTTTTCCCTACATTCCCCTACGCGCGAAGTGTATGATTGGCCATCATTTTATTCTTTTTAATGTTGTGTCCAATCTTATGAGCACTTTCCCCTACATTTGACAGTTTTCCCCGTAGGGTTCCCCTACCCCCTACGAAAAGCCATTTTCCCCTACAGTAGGGGAAAATCCCTACGAGTGGCAACACTGTGCAAGGTACGAGCGGGCGGCTGCTTTGCTGCCTATAGGATTAGTAGGCCTACCCTTATCTAGCGCCCTCTCTCTTTCTCTCTCTCTCTTTCTCTCTATCTCTATCTCTAGCTAGGCTTTCGTTTTGTGGTGGCGATTGCAAGTGGTAAATAAATTACAGTGTTAGGAAATTAAAGAATAAATAAACAATTACAATAGTAATAAATAAACTGCAGTTTTAGTATCGTACTGTGGTGGTGCTAGGTTCTTTGTAAAGTTTCCTTGGTACATCTGTTGTTGCAGTTCACAGCAGGTCTGTACCATGGTTACGACGTAGTCTGGTGGAAAACAAAATTGAAAATCCCTCTCTCCGCCTTCATTCGCCGCTGCACTCATCCCTAGCCAAGATGGCGTCTATTGTCTTCAACCTCGCATGGCCAAAATCACGTGATACGCACTCCAGTGTTCTTTATAGCTCCATGGCTTAACATCAATTGCACAGTGGACATCTGATAACAATGGGCAGTAATCTCGCACCTCGAGATTATGGACAAGTTTCATAATATCAGAACTTCCAATTACATAGTCGATTATGGACTCGTTAACGGTTGTACATTCTGCTGAACGATTTCCAAATCGTCCGTTGCAAATAAACATGTTCCATTTATAATTTAACAAGATCTAATAATAGACATGTTCCCCAATTATTGACATGATGCCTACACTTAGTCTTTCTAACAAGTGGCAGATTCGCACTTTGCAATCTTTCTTTCACACTCCAAGGCTCATTCTCACCTGATAATATTTCTGAATTAATAAACTCGTCTGTGTCAGTGTCGACAAAATCATTTTTCTCGCTCACATGAGCGTTAAAGTCACCAATCAAAATACAGTAATTGTTATGAATGAAATTGTTAATAAAATCAGCTTCAATTCTGTCAAATGACAGACGAGAAGAAAAAGGAGAACCTTCCGGTGAGATACAGTATATACAACTCCAAGGGTTAACGGTTCATTTTCATGTACTAATCCACATTTCAGTTGGCACCACAATATGTCATCATTATCAGTATGAACAACAGTGATATACTCTCTTAACTCGTTTTTAACAACCAACGATATTCCACCATATACCCTCCCGCTTCTGGTGTCCCTGAATTTATGATAACATGTATATCCAGGTATTGTTGTAATATCTTCTTGATTTTCACTCAGTGACACATCGAACTCGCAAAGTTTAGTCTTCACGAGACCAATGATATCTCTGGAATAGACATAATCATGAAAATCTGGACATCTCAATCTGGTCTTAAGACCACATACATTTAAAAAAGATAAACGTACACAGTTTTCACCTCCGATACCATTTGTGTACAACTCCAATTAATAAAATCCCCCTTTTTTGGGGCCCTGCCAGACAGTGTTAGGGTGTAGAAATATGTAAAATGACCTGTGATCTAAGTAAAGCATCCAATTTTAAAGTTTCAGGTACAATTTGAGCCTTCTAGATAAAAAAAAATAAAATGTGTAGGCCTATGTATTCGCACGCAGTCAAAACCAGCCAAATGAAAAATTGGGGACCAAATCAGGTGAGCTGTTTCGAAAGACATTTAATTTGTTTTGAATAAGTGCATACAACAAAAGATAAATTAATAACATACGTATTTCATCATTGTAAGAATGAAACACATCACATTCAGAGACAGCATAGGTCTGCACATCCACTCACTCAGACCTACATAACACCAGCACACGCACGCACCCCCCCCCCCCCCC
>JAWQUT010000322.1:703841-717033 GCA_033807755.1 Ellobium chinense
ACACACACACACACAAACACACACACACACACACACGCATACACGTCATATATTTTGTTTATTTGTGTAGCTGAAGATTTTTTTTTTCAATATTGAAGGTGCTACATATCTAATGAGACACTTTGGAACCTATCAGCGCTAGGGAATTAGTTCTTGCTAGGTCCATTCCAATTCAGTGTAGGCCATCGACTTATAACATGGATCGCCTGCCGAGCTGACTGACGTTATTAATTAGCTGGTCAAAGGCCAGATGATTATTTTATGTAACTGCTTTCATCGTCAGTGGCGGCTCGCGACCCCCCAGAACTACCCGTGCAAACGGGCTCCTCCTCTCTTTGTTTTGTCTTTCCTCTCTCCATCCTCCTCCTTCCCTCTTCCCACAATTTCATAGAATCACAAAAGATATATATAACGCTGCACTTGAATGAAAATATAGCTTTAGTTTGCATCTTATCTAGCTAGTCTCTATCTAATCTACATAAGTCTAACTGATTCACAACAACCAACAACAAGGGTGTGATCCTAAAGATTACTGTACATACTAAGCTCATTCAATTCTTGACATTATGACTGTTTAAGGCATTTTGACAAGCTCAAAGTCAGCTTACTTGATATTTCTCGCACAGAAACTCTACCGTGCTCCTTTAAATGCCTTACACAAAAGTTAATCTACTTAAGCCACTCAAATTTGCTAAGGATATGGCAATAACAATAACAATAACAATAACAATATGTTTATTGAGCTCAGACTTGGCTGAACACAGAAGCACATGACAGGCCTGGCAGCGATAACGAGAAGTCGAATCAGGAGCTGTTCAGAACCGTGTGCCAAACTGGTAAACTCTCTAAAATTGCGCAAGTACAGACCCAGCCTCTCAGCGCAAACCTGTGCTATAAGAAATGGCTTGGTAAGCTCAGGCAGGAAGAAAGTAGCGAAGACAATAAACTAGATACGTTGTAGAGAGTGCATTTATCTGTACATAGTTCGAGCTTTTAGCTAATCTAAATTTTGAATATCGCCGAGCCTTTGGAAGACACTTACAGTTTGACTGGTTGATCCTACAGTCCAAGAACAATAGTTCAAATATTTGCAAGTCGGAGCAATGCCGGGTGCATATGACATTTTACAGTGAATAGGGGCCCGATGACAGCTGACTTCACACTGGGCTAGGTCAGCTCTTCAGATCAGAAACCAAAGGTGCACAAAACGATTGATAATATAGACTGAATGCCACTAGATCTATCATTCGAGTGAGCCAACACGAATTTATAATTATAATTTATAAGCATGGTGCAAACTGTGATAGTGTGAATGCATACAACAAATTTAACTAAAGCACAATAAAGCGTCTAGATTTGGCTTGGTGGTTGTATTTGTTTTAGTCAGTTTCTCTTCTAAGCTAAAATTCACCCGTCACTACTGGCACTTTGTAACGACCCGCCAACGTTCATTTCTACTATCCTATTCAGCTTGCACAGCCATCAACAAAATGATATTAAATATTTAACCCCGTCTGAAGCGGTCTGGAGCACAAAGGTCACACTATGAGCCGAAATTTGGACGGAGAGAAAAATATCATGGGATCAGATCTGGTGTGGTCACGACGTTGCTGTCAGGAATATTACCATAACATACCAGTGGTGAGGTTAATTCGAAAATTGCAAAATTTAGAATAATTACATCTCATGGGACCACTCTTTCGAAGTAAACAATAATGGCGACTCCAATTGATAGTGAGCAATCATAAGATCTGATATAATGGTCGTTTCAAAAAGTAAAACACACTGTTTATCCTTCCCGATACCCACTTCACTTTACGTCATTGAGAGACCGACTTCATTAGGTATTTCTAAAAAAGTGGGCACGTAATATGCACAATTTCCCAGATAGCTTCGAAATACCTCACTTACCATTCTAACATAATTACACAGCTCATCTCTTGCCACTGTGTTATTATATATCATCATAATGGATCGATAGAATTTGATGTCTGTTGTCTTCTCATTGTTATAACCGACATTTCGGAGACCGGTGTTCTCTGTTCTTTGTTACTCTATATAACATGCTGAAAGTCTTAACATACTATTAAGGAACATGTTTCTCTTGAGCTATTGGAGCATTTCATGCAATCATGCCAACGTTTTGCGCGGTTTTTGGTTATAATGACTGACGGACAGGAGGAAGGTAAATCCGTGGTAAATGACTCATAGATAATCGCCATGAGACATCGAATCTGAGAAGCAGTGGGAAATCGAGGAGAGCACTGAAGAAGAAATACAGCGGAGACAGTCAATATCTGCTCAGATCGTTAACTTCCATGTTAGTCTTATTGACGTCCTCGTTTTCTTTCTCTCTGTCAGCCTCCTCCTAAATATACAGTATCTATTAAAACTAGTTTGGTTTACATGTGAGATGAATGAATTGATAATGGTTTTCTGAGGTCAGCCGTATTCTTTCTAATGTGCGGAATCTACAGTAAGTATACCAGACCGTGTACAGTGCCGTAAGCGTCCAGTTCCCACGACTGCGATTTCTACAGCTGAAGTAAATAGCAAAGTGTTAGGTATTTTCGGGTCAATTTGCAGAGGTAGAGGACTTGATAATTGGAGCAATCGTTCAAAAGATGACGGAAACATGAGAATGGGCAGAAAAATTCTTTATGTAGCAGTGTTTAATAAATATTTAAGGTTACGAAAAAAAAAAAACAACGACAAACTCCAATATGACCTCCGAAATACAGATTAATTTAATCAGAGCGTTAATTAGAGAAAAGTTCATGATGAAGCCCATGTTTAATATCTCGATGTAAGTTTATACACGTTTTATGTATGTGTGTGTGTATGTGTGCTTTTGTGTGTGTGTGTTTATGTGTGTGTGTGTGTGTGTGTGTGTGTGTGTGTGTGTGTGTGTATGTGTGTGTGTGTGGGTGTGTGTGTTTATATATGTATGTGTCTGTGTGTATGTTTGTGTATGTAAAAATCAGCTTCCGGGCGCGCGCAAGAACTAATTCTCTACATTCATTTAGATTTCAGTGTTAAGTCATCAAAATAATATAATTATTTTGATTATCTAGGAGTGACAGAGACATCAATCAATAATTATTTCTGTCGGTATGTAAATAAACCTACGGACAAAAATGTATTGTCATACGACATATCAAAATATTTTATTTGTTTATTAACTTCTTTCCTGAGAAAATGTCAGCGATTATCAACGATATCGACTTCCAAACGCAAAAGAGTACCCATCTTTAAATTAACGCCTAATCTTTCAAAAAGAAAATGGTTTCTAAGCTTAATAGACATCGCTATATATAACATCATCAGAAAATCAGAATTCAAGGGGACACTCACTTATTTCGGACCATAACAGTATATTATTAATCATTATTTTGACTGTTTCAGCGCTTTTCCGCTTTGTAATTCAGGAAAGCTCCATGTCTGAAAATTTTGCTGAAAGGCATAATTGTGCTATATTGTGCTTTCTGGACATTTCTTTGTGTAAACTAAGTCGAAACGGCGAATGTCTTACCGTATTGACGTCAAAACCACTGATTTCGCTCCAGTTTGTTGGCTCTCCATTATCTTATTAAGGCCGGGGCGGCACAGATCAAAATATGATCAGAATTATGCAGTATCAGAAGTATATTAATGTATTGGTACTGATAAGAGTGGATCGGGGCGTGGCATGCTCTTTTTCAAAAAGATAAACGACGGTAGGTCTTTACAATTCCGCCAGCATCGTCAGCTTCAAAGAAATAGGTAGGAGGAGTCTTGTGCTCAGTGAGTACTCGCCAAATGTGTAAGATTCCATCAATAACACATGGGAAAATTTGTGCCCTCTTCCCCAGTTCGTCCTTTTCAAGGGTGAGACTAAAAGTACCTTTCTTTGGAGATGTCACGGATTGTGATGCCATTAAGCATTGTATCAGCTGATAACTTGTAAGTTAGTCATCCTGTGTCCGGTTCTAATAGCTATTTATAAAAATAGATAATCTGGATGTTAATCCTTTCAAGATTTTACCTCTGACTTCTCTGGTGGTATTTTTCACAAAAATGCCTGTAGTGAAACCCAGGACGATATACATCTATTGTAGCAGGCTATATAAAAATAAGTGGTAAATGTTTCATTAAATCATAACGTCCAGATATACAAACTGTCTTGGGCATGTCTTGTGTACCTAGAGTGCACACTGATGCGTTTCAGTTGGTGCTTGTGTAAGCAGGTGAAAGCTTACTATATTTGTCATACTCCTACCCCCCCCCCCCCCCCCCCCCCCNCCTTTTCAGTCCTCCTGAGTAACAACTCCTCTTATTCCTCCTTACCACAGCCCTCTCTCAATTAATCCTCTCCCCTTGCTTTATTGTCTCCCCCTGATCATCGTTTTGCCTCAGTTACGCCACAGTGCACATGGCCTGTGTGTCGTTTGACCATCCGAGCTCATGGTCATTGCGTCATGGCGCGGCCCACGTGGGGTGTTCGGTTCTTTGGTTTGATTGGCTTAAATTTTAAAATTGTTAGTAATTACGCATTCCTGGTCTTGGAGGGTGGCCAACCTTTAGGACTGAGGGAGTGCGTGGTCAGCTAGCGATCAGGAAGCCGCTCTTCTGAGAGCTGGAGCACCCTTCGTCCGCCATGCCTTGACTGTTTACCACGGAGAAAAGGCTTAATTACGGACCGCATTGGCACAGTTTGGTTTACATGTATTTTGTACTGGAGAAACGTTTGTTTTGCACTGGAAAGAACGTAAAAATTAATAAATTTCATATTGTATTTCATGTGTGAAACGGGTGTGTTTCTGAACTTCTTGATGGAGTGACCATCAGCTGCTTTTATTGTTGTTGAGACTGGGGTGCTTGACTCCCTTCCCAAGCCTCATACCCTAATCACTTAGGGACTTATTTACCACCATCATCACCCCATCTATAGACGAACCTACCCTACGATCATCATCACCACCTTCGGGGATCCTCCTCACCCCACCCGGTTACACTTGCATAAAGGAACAGAAAGAAAACAAGTTCTTGCAAGCCGAAATAGCCATTGGGAAGACCGAGGTTGGGTGGTTACAATTGCCAGGTGACTGTTCCTTTTCTACCACGAGCCATTGGCTCCTTGTGGCATGAGAAAGTCTGCGGATGGGACTCCGTGTGGTCCCCTCACGTCTTACATAAAATCATGTTATCGCAGTGTCATCCCCCCCCCCCGCCTGGGCCCAGGTCCGCTTCAAGGGACGGGCTACCGGCTAGGCAAAATAGTGCCGAATGTCTCTTCGGGGGGCTAGCTGTCCTGGTACAGCTCTTGCAGGCGGGCACCTGGCCTGCGTGGCCACCCCTTTGGTAAGAAAAGCTCTTATGTCTCGTTGGTCGGGCTGTAGGGGGGTGAGTACCCTTTGGTCCTCTCCGAGTGCGCGTCGAAGGAAAGTCGACGTGCACTGGAGCTGCTCCCTTGTCCCGTACTGGCAATTTTGTATGGTTGGGTTCACAGGAAGTAGTTGCCGCCGTAGGCCCTGCAACTCCGTGCAGTCACTGAGGATATGCCGAACGTGCTCGCTCGGATGCCCGCAGTGTCTGCACGTGGGATCCCTCGATGGGTTCAATCTATTCAGATGTTCCCGCAGCTCGATATGGCCTTTGCGCATCCTGAAAATATCAGTTTGCGCCTGCCTGTCTAGCTCAAACCAGGCATCCCTCGGGTTTGGCTTTTTGTAAAATTCGTGGAGTGCTCGGCCCTTCGCACTTTCCTGCCATCCTCGCAGCCACCGATCATGAGACCAGCGACCGATGAATCCTTTGGCGGTGGCGTAAGTGGCCGGCCTCTCTATTTGCGGACATCGGGACCCCTTCTATGCGAGTAGATCCGCCCTCTCATTTCCCCACAGGCCGACGTGACCCGGGATCCATTGAAAGGTTAGATCCACTCCGTAGCATCGCATCAGCCTGTCTGCGAGCTCGAGCACCTCGCATATCACGACCGTGGTACTGCACGCGGAGTGGCTTTGCAGTGCTTGAAGCGCTGACATGGAGTCCGTAAAGACTACCACGTCTGTGGGGGCGGCGGTCCCATCTTCGAACTTGTTCGGGACCGCAACCAGCCCCTTTTTCAGCGCTGCCACTTCCGCGTCGTAGTTCGAGCAATATGTACCACAGTGCCCATAGAGCTCCTGCAGCTGGTGGTCTGCGTCTGGGTAGGTGATCCCTACTCCATACCCTGCGTTTTCGGTTGCTCCCTCGGCGCTTCCGTCCGTAAATATACGCACGCTGTCCTCGGGGTAAGACGCGACCGTTTCCAGTGCAGTCGTTTTGAGAAGATGGTGCGGGCTACTTTTGCTCACTCGTCCGTCGACAAGCTTCGTCCGGACCTTGGGCTGTTGCAAATTCGAGAAAGGGGGGGCCTCCGGTACGATTACTATTGGCTCCCTGACCGTGGGAGGTTTCGCTTCGTTCTCGAGCATCCTGGTTGCTCTCATGAATGACGGCTTCTGTAGCCTCTCCGTATCGTGCCAGCTCTCCACGAGTTCTCGCACCGGGTTACCCACCTCCAATCTTCTGAGCCTTTCTGAATGGTTCAGTATGAATTTGTCTCTCCTTATGCCCAAAGGTTCCACGTTCGAGGGCTTTGTGAGGCGTGCTACGGAGCGCTCCGCATATGAAGCGTAGGGCCTAATAGTGGACTCTTTCCAATTTGTCGAACGTTCGCTTGCTGGCCAATGCTTCCATAGGTAGGGAATAGTCGATGATCGACCGGGCGTAGCCCAGGTAGATTTGCCTCAGGAGTCTACTTGTTGCACCCCAGCTAGTGCTACCAAGCCGTTTGACTAATCTCAGCCGCTTCCGGACCTTTTCAGCCACGGAGCTCGTGTGCTCCTGCATTGTGAGCCTCTGATCGAGTTGGACACCCAAGTAGCGGGGTAGTGGATCTCTCTCCAGCCTTACTCCGTCGATTCGGAGGTCAAAGTCCTGTTTGGGGAACAGCCGACCGTTGCTGAAAACTGAGAACACAGTCTTATTAGTGTTTATTTTGAGTTTCCAGAATCTGCAGTAGAGTGCAACCATGTTTAAATCCTTCTGAAGATTCTGCGTCATTTCAGCAGCATTCGTTCCGGTTTCCCAGATTAGCATATCGTCGGCAAACTTTGCCTTTTCGCATCTCAGGTGGCTACTAAGGTCATTTATGAAGGCCAGGAATAGGGTGCAAGAGAGCGTGGACCCCTGGGGGAGTCCCTCCTCTAGGGTGCTCTCGGGTGAGCGCGCCTTTCGGATTCTGGTTTGAATCGTCCGGCTGGTAAGGAAGTCCTTTATCCAGCGGTACATCCTGCCCTCAACACCCATTCCGCTCAACTTCAGCAGTAGCCCCGACCGCCATACTCTATCGTAGGCCGTCTGTAGGTCGAGGAACACTGCTATTGTGCTTTGCTGTTTTCCTTGTCCTGCAATCTGAAAACCATCGATCACTTTCTGCGTGAAATGAATCAGCTGGTCTGCTTTTTGTTTCCCCTTGCGAAAACCAGCCTGTTCGCGACATATCAAGGACTTCTTTTCCATCCACTAGTAGAGCGTCCATTTACCATCCTCTCTGCTACCTTGCCGAAACAAGAGGTGAGCGAGATCGGGCGATAGCTGTTCGGCTCATCGACAAGTTTGCCTTTCTTGAGGACTGGGACAATCACTGCCCGTTTCCACGCCCGCGGGAGTTGGCCGGTTCTCCACGTTTTGTTGATAAACCCTAGTATAACCAGCCGGCCGAAACTCCCAAGGGTTTTTTAGCATTTCATTGCTGACTCGATCGAGGCCTGTGGCTTTCTTCCCTTTCGCTTTTGCTAGAGCTGCCTCCAGCTCTTTCATTGTGAACTCCGAGCCAAACGGACCATCCTCCTTCACCTGCATGGCCTTTTCCCTCTCTACCCTCAGCTGCTTGACTTTGCGGTCCCTAGCAGTGTGGGGTTCTGACTTATTGACTCCGGCGAAGTGTGTGTTAAGCAGCTTCGCCTTCGTCGCGTCTGTACCGGCGACAATCACTGGAGTCCCGGATGGGTTCCGGGTTCTGGGTCGTTTCGGTACGTTCCATTCTGTTGAGCAGAGTCCATGCCTTAATTCCCTTTCTATCTAGGTCCATTTTGCTACAAGCGGCGCGCCACCGTGCTCGCTTGGAGTCGGCAGTCAGTAGGCGCACTTTGGCCGTGAGTTTGTTATATATAATCCTCTCCGCTGCTCCGCCTTTTGCAGCACGTTCTCTTGCCTCTTGTCTCGCTCTGACCGCCTTTTCCAATTCATTGCTCCAGTACGGACTCCACTTCTTTCTACCTCCTCTTGGGATACTTCGTCGAGCGGCCGACAAGATTCCTTTCACCAAGGAGTCGTACTCGGGGTCAATGTTGTTTTGTTCTTCCACTTTGGCCAACTCTTCATTCGCTAGCTGTTTGAAGAGTGGCTAATTTGCTCTTTTGTAGCACCATAAGCGGTGAGGCGCCCCCACGCCTGTCCCACCGGGTGCAGCAATTTGCAATAGAAGGGGTAGATGGTCTGACCCGATGTCTGCTAGGACTTTCCATTGGAACCTTGGACTGATGTCCGCGGATACCAGGGAGATGTCCGGCCTGCTCTCTCCTCCATGCCCCCTGTGGAGAAGAGTCGGCGTCGAGTTTGGTGTTTGTTGTAGTATTAGGTTGCAGCCATCTAGGGTTTCCTCCAAGTCCTTCCCGGGGGTATTCACCACCCTTTGGTCATAGCCTAGTAAGGCGGAACGAGCACTGAAGTCGCCCGCGAAGACTGTCCTAATGTATGACTTTCCAACACTGCCCAAGTCGAAACTGTTGTTTGGGGGGTTGTACACATTATAAAGTGTGTATTTGGTTTTGTTGAACCAAACTTCCACCTCTTGGATGTCGAGCCCACCAGTGCTGTCTGTCGGTTCTCTGAGGGAGGCAGTGATATCATTCCTGACCAGAACAGCAAGGCCTCTGCACTGTCGGCATTGGCACTTGTGCATCGAGTATCCCGATATGTGGGGTTTCCTCGCTCCCAGCAACGTTTCCTGTAGCAGTGCGATGTGTATGTGGTTGTCTCTTAAAACCTTAGCCAGCTTTAAGGTTTTCGGCTCTAGGCCGCAGACGTTGAGCTGGAGAACGTTGAGCTTGCACCCATTGTTTCCAGGAGCGTGTACGTCTGATTTTCCGCTCTTATTGTTATCCGGGCTAGTAACCCTTGTCTCGTCTCCGGCCGGCCTGCCCCGTCGCACCAGAAGACGGAAGTCCGGCAGCCTTTGGTCCGGCGCTGGCCCGTCCTTCTCCACCAAACGCCGATTCCATATGTTTGGGTTGGACAGCCCTGCGATATTCGATTTTTGACTTTCTCTTTATTGTATGAAGGGGGGTGTGGCGCCGTTTCCAATCCCCAGAAGACGTAGCCGGGCGAGTCCAACCCCCTAGAGATGTTCGGGGGTTGGTTTCTCAAGCAGCTGCAAGGCTTGTTACGTATACGCTTCGCCCGCCACGGGGGTTGCCGTTTATCAGTCCGCCCCTTTGAGGGGGGGAGGACCATATTCAGCCAAAACGGCACGGCCAAGATCCCAGCCCTCTTTAGCAAGCGTTCCACCACACCAGAGCTTAGCGTTGGCTTCTTGCCAGTATCCAGTTGCCACCACGTGGAGGTAGAGGGTGAGTCTTCCCCGGTTAGGTCTCAGTTTCCTAACGAGGGTTCGGTACCCGCCAGTACGCTCCTTCCGCCCGGGGGAGGAAGGTTGCCATCAGCCTCGCCGAGAGCTGCGGGTTGGCTGCGCAGTGGGGCTCCGAAGCAACTGGTCACAATCGCCAGTTGACACAGCAATGAAAACTTGTCTTGGGCATTTTCATTAAAAATTATCCAAACCGCAAACCACCATTATAGACTTTAACACAATCTCGGAAAGTATTGACCTCTTTCTAATCCCAGTGTGTTGACTTTAGTTAAATTTTTATTCCGTACCTATGACCGAGACGTAGGTTCATGGTACCACTGAGCTCATAGTGATCATTTAATAGAAGAGGAACGCTCTCATCATGTTCTTGGGTTGCACATTCGATTAACTATACCGATCCACTCTCTGCTATTGGTAGATCTAGTAATGGTAGTGCATAGCCGTGCAGCAAAAGTGCCCAGTGTCTATTGCCAAACAGTCGACTGAATGGACTCGTTCTAAATCTCCCCCTCGCACAGCGATTGGTCACGTGGTCAGGGAAGTCAGAATGTAAACAATGGCGGAACCGGCGTATGTTTCTATACAGAGGGCACCGATGGTGCTGAAAAAAAATGTACCAATGCGAGAATTTTGGAGTACACAGAGTTCTTAAATCATGCTTATGCCATCGACAATACCTACACCTATACACATATTAAAGGACATACATTATTTCACCCTATAAGATCTATGGTGCTATATTTCACACAGAATTCGGAGTGCCCGTACATCATGAAGATATGTCATAACAGAAACATAATTCCTCACAGAACCAACATACCATATAATGCCAGCTTTCATTTTAAGTGTGTGCAGTTATATCAATTTACTTATTATATAGAAACAAATATACTATTGGGTACTGGAAGGTTAAGGACTTATTTATTACCGATATAGACTTTAACAACTTGAGAGTGGACCAAATGTTTAAAACTGTTTTCTATCAAATCCTGAGTGAAGGCGGAGATGAGGAAGGCAGTCGTCTATTTTGTGATTTGTAGATTGACCCTCGAAAGCGAGTTAAAAAACATTTAATCTAGATCTAGATTTACAGTAATTTCTCTCTGTTCCCATTATTGTTTAGAAATTAGATATCTAAGACTGTGCTTCCAGCTCAGAGTTCTAGGTTTGTGACACCTATTAGAAGGGCAAATCACTCATAGTGACACCTATTAGAAGGGCAAATCACTCATAGTGTACAACCCAATTAATCCGCTAATATATAAAATCCCCCTTTTTGGGGGCCCTGCCAGCCAGTGTTAGGGTGTAGACATGTGTAAAATGGCCTGTGATCTAAATAATGCATCCAATTTTAAAGTTTCAGGTGCAATTTGAGCCTTCTAGATAAAAAAAATAAAATGTGTAGACGTCTAGACCTATGTATTCGCACGCGGTCAAAACCAGCCAAATGAAAATTTGGGGACCAAATCAGAATTTGAGGTGATCTTTTTCAAAAGACATTTGTGAAAAATTTTGGGCGTTGACCCCCCTTTTTCTTCCCGTTAAAAGATCGGGCAAAAGAAGTACTTTAACCTCCATGGAAGAAATTTCCCCAAATCACAGTGGTATATTTAGAATAACGCAAAATGCTAATAGGGCCAAAAGAAGAAAAAACAATAGGTGTCAAAGACCTTCAAGTTTAGATAGCAGGTTCAAGGAATAAATCAGAACTAGTTCTAGACCATTGATTGTGATTAATATATTTCCTGCCGATGGCAAAGTTAAAGAAATCTTAATTAAAGATGTATGGATCTATATGGCTGAGTGTAAATGAAAAGCGGGAGGGGGAGGGGGGAATGTGACAGAGCCGCATGAGATCATTAACAATGTTAGCATAAAGTTCCCTCCCCCTTCTCACAACTTCTAGTATACATGCCACCCAAGCTAGTCTAATAAGTTAATCTAGTTACTGCATACCATCCTAGCATTTCAGGCCATCTTGCTATAATAACTGATGAAGAGGGAATCGGCTAGATATTTGGGTTTTTTAAAAATTCTTTGGTCCAGCTTTCTTCTTGCCCCCATGTCACTGTTAATACACCCACAAGCCGCACAATAGCGAGCCATTGTGTCTGTTTTCTTTCATTGACCAGTGCTTTCCACATGAAAACAAACGCAGCGATTTCCCTGATCACGTGACCCTCCCGAGATTTAGAACGAGTCCATTACTGCTGAATGGCATAAAGTTCCTGTCATATTTTGTCATTACGCCTACAAATAGCACTCTTTAATCGAACCGACGACATGGGTTCTCGTCATGTCCTTGTGACGTCAAATCTACTGTAAACCCATGGCTTATATTAGCGATCATTTTCGTAAAACGGCCGTTTCACCTGTCATTTTAAAAATTTCCCGTGACCCACGGATTTAAAAAAAAAATCGCTTCTTTTGTGCTAAGTTACATGTTTCTATAATTGTTTCACCCATTCTTACCACGCCCATAACGCTATGGCAATAATTTTAGTCTGTGAAGGAAAATAAAAAAAAAGCCAGAGACATGAAATGCATACATGTTTTCATGTAAATAATATTAAACACGGGTTTTTCATGATTTGATAGACTTTTTATGTGCAAACTGAGATGATGTATTGTTTTAAGATAAATGCCTTCTGCGGAATTATTCCAACAAACCCAGATTAATTGTCTCAAACTGCATAATTAATAGATACCGCTATTATCCTCTATAATTTGATCGCTCCTCGATCGGTTTAACAGAGTTGGGATCAAAGTTATGTGGGAAGAAGTTAAACAAGGCAGACTTTCTCTCCACCTCCGTTGTTGTCGGTCAGAGATGTACCAAATTTCAAGAGCGAGTAGGTACGTTCCTACCAGTGGTTTAATTGCATAGAACTGGAGAGATACGTTTTCTTTCATTTTATTTTTTCATATGATACTTTCTACCAAAGCAGGCTGAAATCCCTGGGAGGCTGTTTTATGACCTGTCATTAATCCTGTTATTAAACTATGTGTATAGAAGCTTAAACACTGAAATAATGTGTCCATCTCGTCCTCTGATCTTGGATGTTAAAATGTTGCCAAATGGGAAATAACAAAGAAACAAAAGAAAATGAGAAAGAAATGAAATGCGTTTACTTTCATAGCAATAGCTTGCTGTATAAGCCCTTTGTGCTAGTTTTGCAAACTTATTTTCAGTACTGTTATTTCATTTGGAAGTGCCATTTGGTCTTCCATGTGCTAAAGCTGAATTCAATTCCGAAAAAACACATTGCAGGTTGCAAAGCACAAATATAAAAAGTTCATTGTTACACTTAAATATGATTTAATCCGAATTTTGCATTAATATGGAACTGTGAAATCATAATGTTCAGTCCATCATGTACAACGGTTTACACTGAAAATTCGCTGTATTGATATAGCACCTAAAAAAGGGTAAAAAAATCAAATTAAAAGTGCGATCAACATAGTTCGCGGGAGAGAAGAGAGAGAGAGAGAGAGAGAGAGAGAGAGAGAGAGAGA
>JAWQUT010000322.1:717048-738871 GCA_033807755.1 Ellobium chinense
GAGAGAGAGAGAGAGAGAGAGAGAGAGAGAGAGAGAGAGAGATGGTTAGATATGCTTAAGAGTATGCTATTAAGCGATTGATTATGCTATTAAGCGATTGGTGTAAACCATGTAATGTGGGGGGCACCAAAAAAATGTATGCCGAGCCATATGTGCTTCTTTCACATGTTTGTTCACTAGGATATAGTTATTTCCAGGCATAATACAACTTCTATAATGTTGTGTCTGATTATTGGCGAATCATTAACTTTTAGAATTTTGGATAAAGTTTCGGATTGGGTTTGTAATTCACTTATTTTAATAATTTATGTTTGCTTCTAAGTAATGTGGGGCCTAAAACTGTTTGGTTTTGTTTTGTAGGTGCATTTAGTCACTAGTTTCAACGTATTTAGCAGGATGTGTTCGTTTCTTAGTACCGTAACCAGAATACTCGTATATCCCCAATTCCTTAAAACAGAAACACTTTTCGGTTGTCCGTTTAGTCCATTTAGTAAATAACAACGATGCGTATGTCCATTTTCCAATCAAATACACTTGAAGTTGTATTGTCTTAGAATTTCATATTGTCTATCAGAGGAAGGCGCATCATTCCGCACTGTGGTGTGCATTTTCTTATGATGCTATCATAGAAAGTGCTTGTGGATTTTGCGCACCATTCATCAGAGTGAGCTGCTGACTGGGATCCATATCCAGATTTTTTTTTTTGCAACAGGTGAAGGTATTTGCAGGTCAAATTTCACTCCTTTAACCGAAAAAAATGCAGAATCATAAGCCATAGTCCAAGAATTACAGTTTTCGTTTCTTTCAATTATCAGCGGTTTGCTTTGATCAGTCCTGATCAAATTTTGCACAACTGCTCAATTTGCCTTCACTACAAACTATTTTTTTTCACAGTGACAGAGTTTGAAATAAAAATGTTTTCTTCATAAAGTTATATAAAAAAACTCGGCCGGAACAAAATGGTGAAAATAAGATTGCTTACAGTTTCACGGAATGTGACATGCTGACATAAGGCTTCGTTGACGCAATTATTCTTGATGTGGATAAACGCAATGCATGTTTCAAACGATATGTAATACTGCATTTAAGAGAGAAGTGTTTGCCACTTCGTGTTTTATGCTAGTCAGTAATTTTTAATTCATTTATAGCGCTCAGAGTATTTTGTACCTATAATTATAATACTTGAATTTTCAATCCATCTTAGACGCTTTTTAAAAAAAAAAATCTTTGAAACAACAACCTCAAACTCAACATGGCAAATTTCCACGATGGAATTGCTGTAAGTTGCCACAAGTGCAAGTGACGTGAGCTTGGTATAATGGTATTCGCGATCATTCTGTAAATAGCTATAACATTTATTAGAAATGTTTGGATTTGGTCATACGTATGTGTACAGCTTCTGTGGGGATTTCGTAGATGCAAACATTCTTGATATGGATAAATAAAATACGTTTGAAATGGGGTGTTAAACTTTATAGTTTTAACGTTATTCATGTGGTCAAGTCCTCTTCAATCTTTTTGACATGGCTGGTTGCATTATCCGGTTGTCCAGCTATATAAACTGCAGTATTTGTTTAAAGTTTAAATCTGTATTGGAAAGAGGAAGATCAACTTCTCAATTGGGCCCAGAGAAGTTCTATAGGATTAAAATCAGACTACTGCATCACAGTGATAATTTTTTTTTTTTAAAAATCCCACTCCTTTTAGTGCATCACGGCGTTGATCAGTAACTTAGTAGTTATTTTGGAGTTATTTGCCGCTTCAACATCTTAACAGAACAGTGATACATTCTGTTAGTGTTATTAGTTGTCCCGTGTTACTTCTGAACCCTCTGCTTACTTCGTACTTTCCTTTATGAGCGACTAGAATGAAAAATATAGTGTTTCCTCCCTTCCCCCTCCCCCCTCATGAATGTAAACAGTTACTTGTATTAGTTGACTTCTACGTGCATTACTTGTTAGCCGCTAACTTACTGTTCCCTGAATGGTCCATGTACTTGTACTGAAGTTAGTTATAGACATACACACCGTAACAGAGAGGTCATATTTAGTTTCCTATTCTGAAGCCCCTCCCCCAATGGGTCACGGGGTGGAGTATACCCTCTTTCCCCGCCCTAGTGGGAGAATCACATTTCCGCACACTTGGTAAACAGCTTACGTCACTATCTCTCGAATATCCGACTTGGTATCGAGTTCTGCATTTCCGCACAGTGTCAGGGTCGGGCATAACGGGACGACCCGGTATAGCTAACGAGACCGGTGAGAACGGGATCGGTCGCACGGCGGGAGCAGGAGAGAAACTGACAAAATGAAGGGATAAGTCAGTGAAGATAGTTTTATTTTATAATACACATACCAGCATATTAATCATAATTAATGTTTCTTTTCCTATGTAACTTGTATAAGGATTTCTTTTTTGTGTGTTAAATTAGACTTATAAGGATATATAGACTTTATAATATTATATAGGCCTATATATATATCTTTTTTTAAAAATTAGACTAGTGTATATGTTGTGTTAAACTTTTGTGTGTATCATATAGAACCATATTTTTTCATATAGTCTGCATAGACAGATATTTCCTAAGTGGACAAGCACATTGAATTTTTTTTCCTTGTACTCCTTTAAACCCCCCTCTGCGTTATGGGCTTGGGACCAACAGAAACTAGTATTGAAGTCTGTGGCCGCATTAGGTTTTTTTTTTGTTTAGTTTTTTTTTTTTTTTGCTTTAATTTTTTGTTTTGTTTTTTTTTTTAATTTTTTTTTTTGCAATGTTCTTGTTTTGTTTTTTGTTGGCTTTTTTTTTCTAAAGAACTTGATTTTGTTGCGTTATTTTCCGATCAGACGACGTTACTGGTGCATTCAATGGTCCCAGTGTCGTCCACTGCTACATCAAATGCACCACTGATGAAGGTGAAGATTGAGCCAGTGATTAAACTTTAAATTTTCGGAGGCAGCATGTTCTTGGACACTTCTTCCAGGAAGGCCATGGCTGTAATTTGGTTGTCTGTTAGCTGCTGGTGGAGATCACCCGTGTGTCTGATGGGTGTCACACGTCTTGTATTTGAAGACTGGCTTTTTATCTTGGAGAAGCTGTGTAGTAGGCAGGCCAGAAACGAAAAAGAACATGGGGTAGGCATTTGTTTGTTACAAGCAATCTGTTGTGGTAAACTGTTTGTACATATAGTAGTAAGTCATAACTAGCCGGTTGCCCCGATNAAAGACTTGCCCAGAGAGCTGGCGGGAACGTGGAATTCTCCTCCATGTACGTGTTAGTTAACCTTTTCCGCCACACGTTATTTACCTATTATATCCGCCACTCGTGGGTCTACTACACCCAGTGACTTTTTAAAGAGAGAATTTCTGTGTCTAACCCTATCCGCCACTCGTGGGTGTAATAGACCCGATCGACCTAGGCCTATCAGGAATGCCAGGTTGAGCTCAGAATGCCAATAATAAATCCACGATTTTCAGGCATCCTGTTGTAATTTGCAGTAAACATGTAGTAAACATGTCGCCGGCTATAAAAAGTGAAATGATACTTAAATTAGAGAATCAGATTTGCAACCTGTTTTACGTTTTATCCTGGAACTCGTTTGGCATCACTTTGAATGGTATGAAACTGGCATCAAGGCAACACCAAGTAACATCGAACCAAGTATTCGAAAAGGAGGCCGTACAAGAAGCATTGGCCATGAGAAAGTGAGTTGATACAAATAATCTACTCTTCTTTGCCAATAATATAAATAGCAATAGCAGAATTGTGCGTATCATTTTTTTTTTCTGAAGTAATCGGTTCAGTATTCTGTTTGAAAGATTGTTTTATGGCTTTGCTGTATTTAGGTGCGTGCGTGCTTGCGTGCATGCGTGCGTGCGTGCGTGCGTGCGTCCACATTTACTGTTGAACGCCTAATTTATCATAATAATATATTATGAGACACCTAGATGTGCGAGATGTTATCCAGTACTAATCAATTATCATAGCAGATAACATTACACTTTCTAAGTTTTGTTTTGATTATCTGATTTTCATGGTATTCCCCAATGGTCTTCGGGCCATACTGTCTGAGGAGCCTTCCTTCAACAGAGCAGAGGGCAGGAGACAAGTCTATAAAAGACGGTATGGTATTTTGAAGGTGAAAACATCTTGCACTGGCTCTTCTATTGTACTCTATTCAGCTGTCCTACATTTTAGAGAATCAAAATGTCCCAGATAGATTTATTGCATTTGCTCCATTTTGCTATAACCACTACAACAACCATTATCATCATCATTCTTAAGCTTGTTATCATCATGATCATCTCCATCATTACTGACCTTCCCTGTCTCGCCATCATTATTTTAAGATTTTAGTTGGCTACATCTGCGCATTAGGGGGAAAAAAAGCTAATATGCAAGAGACAGACATTATAAACATGCACATACAATATATTTTATGAAAAGTTGTGTTTTATAGAAGAAATAATGTAGTTTTGATCAACACTTATGGTAGAACCCTAAAGTTACATTTTCAGAATAAACCTGCTCAGAATAACAAAAAACAAATGTCAAATCAACTGTTCACTGCTCACTTGGCAGTTCAAGAACCACATTGGAGGGAGCAAGAGAAGACTTGTGTTCCCAGAGGAGCTGAGTAATGCCGTAAGGGAAGTGACAAGATGTGAGGAGGAGGAAGATGGTGGTGCTGGGAAGTATGATTTCCAGTACGAAGAGGATGATAAGGTGAGTCAAGATGTATCCACCACGAAACTTACAGCACAACATTCCACCGTAAGTTACCCATAATATCAAAGTCAAAGATAATATTTACATACTTCAAACCATCATTTCTTATTATCGGTAATTCAGCAATACTGAAATTAAATAAAAGTTTAAAATCCAACATAGATATAGTCTATAGAATGTCAAGTATTATTTTACGTCGGCTATGTCATGGTATCTAGAGGCATTGAGAAATAGCCCACTTTGTTCCTTGAAACCCATCGCCTGGATCAGCAAGCTTACCCAGCACAAGGACAGGCAGCTGAAATTAAAGTACATGTACATGTCTGTGTTTCACAGAAACCATAACAGTCACAAACTTACAAGGTGTATTACATTGCGGTGTATAAGCTATAGTAATTTTGTCTTTTCTCAAATAGGCACACTATGTCACCATGGAAGAGCTCAGTAAGGCGAACTACGATCAGCGCCAAGCTGGTGGAGGGAAAATGAAGAAAGTCACAAAAAGAGCATAGTGAGGCTTATATTATATGGAGACTCTGAATCAAAGGAAGAAATAACATAATTGTACTGGAAATGAAATGTCTTGTACAATGGACAGTCAATCTTTCTCTCCACCTCTCTCTCTTTCTCTCTGTCTCTCTCCCTCTCATTGATCCTTCTCATTGCATGTCATGAGGATGTTGACACACCTGGAGCTTTTGACGAGCAATATAAAGAAGAGCTTCATGTAAGCATAGTAGCTTTAACATTCACCTCCATGCTGAAATGATACGCAAACTTCAGAAACAAAGAAAGAATCTTGACATTATTGAAAAATACACAACATTATTGAAGTGATAACACATAATCTTGCAGAACTTGCTTGAAACTGTAAGCTGCTCATCATATGGATATAACACCAGCCTCTCTTTCTTCTTTTCCAGGCTCATCATATCACTCTGGAAGAGATCTCAGGAATTCCTTGGGACACCCGGCCATCTGTTGGCGGGGAAGGCCAAGAGGACAAAGAAAAATTTAGATCTAATAAACCCTGAATACTTGAATCTCTTGCACTTAAGTTTTTAGTGTTTGGTTGAGTAGACTACTTCATTAGATGCTTAGATGGTGGTAGCCATGATGGTGGTGACAATGGCAATTTGATAAGTGGTCTAGAGGAAGTCGTGAAAAGAGGTGATAGTGATACTGATGTGGGGTTGATGATGATCCTCCATCCCTGATTCGTCTTCCCTCTGTGTTTGTGAACTTCACCACATCTCTGATAATGTCTTTCCCAATAAAGAGGCTGAACGCATCAATCGGATGGCGCACTGTGCTCGTGCTAGGCACCTTGTCTATAGGAATTTTCAAAATGTTCCGTGCTTGTGTTTTTGAAGCCAGTGGTGGTTCACTGCACCACACTGCAGTTTTGGCCTTTTACCACGTCAGTGTCTCATCTTTCCTTGTACATGTGTTTGGCAGATCAGACATCTCCATTGCATCGCCTGTCTCACAATATTGCTGGTTGTCTTCTGTGTCGCCGAACAGAACAAAACCCACTGGCTGGAGATCAGCATATCCCACTATCCGTAACTGTTCCCGTTTTTCCTCCCTCTGTCTGTCTTCCATCATCCTTTCTTCCTCTTCATCATCATCATCATCATCATCATCACCACCATCGGGATGGTCCGCATCATTCTCATACTCTCCAAATACTTCCTCCTCTGATTCAGAACTTCTATCTTCCTCTTCCCATACAGGATGGCCTACATCGTCCATTTCTAACTGATCCCAGATGTTTATCCTTTCCTCAGACATGATTCAGGCTGAAATAAAATCATACGCTCAATCCACTAATAATTCAGCCTGCCGTACGTCAAGCAATAGCATGATTGGCTAACTAAAATTGTTTGCAACGGGCCAGTATGGAGTTTAAAATATATAATATTTGCACGATAGCTCACCACAGATTTGCATATTCATGTTTATGTTTTGTGAAGAGAACACTCTGTTTTCAAGCGTGTCTGTGTTTACTGTCAATTGTTTTATGGATATCCAAGTTTTTTTTTCTTGTTTTTTTTTAAAATCAGATGTTACAAAATATCTGAATATTTCTTCAGTCATCATCATCATCAGCAGCAGCAACAGCATTTTCAGTATGATCTTCATCTTATCACCATCATCAGCAACAGCAGAATTATCATCAACATCATCATCATCTTCTTCATCATCTTATTCTGATAACCACATCACCATCATCATCATCATTAGCAGCAGCAGCATCATTTTTAGCGTTATCTTCATTTATCACCATCATCAACCCTCATTAGCAGAAGCATTGTTATCATCATCAACAATCATCCTCATCTTCGTCATTTTGTTCTTATAACCACAACTTTAATTTTTGTTGTAAAATTATCATAAATCCAACACATTTATTTTATTAAATTTTCTAATCTGCTTTCTATATTGTGGAAAGTGTTGTTGCAAGCCTCTGTGTTTTAACTTCCCTTCCTTATCACGTAAATCCTATAGTATTTTCACTTGCAATTACCACAGATCGATTACTCTAACGTTGGGTAATGAGTTAACCGAGTACGAATACCTGCATGAAGTGCCAGCGAGTAGTCTGCTGGCAATCAATCTAGATCTAGTCTAGATTTATGGACCCAAACACTATTGCACACTTCGGCATGAGTTACGAAGTTGCAATCTGAAAGAGCTGCACGATCGCTACGACAAGAATGGTTTTCTCAATACCGGAAGAGACGGATATGAAGCGCGCGAATACGCGCGGGTGCTTTCGACCCACTTGTGGCGGATAGGCCTATCAATTGTTTTTCGCTATATAGAGGTCACTGGGTTGATTACACCCACGTGTGACAGAGAGACTTGGTTTTGGTTGTTTTGTAAACAAATTCGTCAAAAATAAACAGTACAGTAACAGACAAAATCTCAGCTCGCACAATGACCACAAATGAATAATTGAAGAATACACAAAGTTTGGAGGCATACATTTTATTTTGAAAGGAGATATGATCACTTTTCTGACATGCACGGGTGTTTTACACCCACGAGTGGCGGAAAAGGTTAAGTAATCTGCAAACGGAGTGACTTCCTCCGGAGCAATGCTCATCAGATGGAGGGCAAAGTATTCTCCAACGAGGTTTGCATCAATTGCTGGCAGTCCAAAACAGAGTCGAAGCCATTTTCCTATTTCCGAGTTTCTGTCTTTATAGACTACTGACAGTCCAAGTGCCTGAATTTTTCGCCACCAATTTTGTGCCAGATGGAAATGGCAGGCCCTAATCTGGGTGTCTGGAAACATCTTTATGATCGACCGATGCATCGCTGGCTCGAAATCTAGTAATATTGTCTTGAAATCTAGGTGACATCCCAAGCTTTCTGATTCAGTTTTGATCATGTTTAACATTTTCTCGTAGGTTTTGGCTTTCTTGTCGGGGAGGAGAAAGAAAACAACTGGAATGTAGAATCCGCCTTTAAAAATATGGAAGGTGTAAAGCTGGTGATAAAATTTCGGGCATGTCTTGACAGTTCCATCGGCAAAAACTTGGACATTGTCCTGGCAGAGCAGTTTCAGGTTATCCTCTGTGCAAAGCATGACAATTCCATCATCATCCACCTGCCTCACCAATTTCATGTCCTGGTTTCCCTGGTCTTTTAGAAGCAGCACTGTTTCTTCCAGAGATTTGGGCAAAGTCGGACGTTTGCTTAAACGTTGCCTGCTGACTACTTGTCTGAAGTTATGTATATCCCGATGGTTCAAGATGTCCTCATTTCCCTTGATGGCAGTGCAAATGAGCTTAAATGGCTTTTCATTTGGACATTCTTCAGCTTTTCTCTTGATGGATCGTCTGATGTTTGTTTTCTCTGTTGAGTCTGGCTCTTCGGGTTCGTGGTTATGAACTCCAGTCATGGACAATAGAGTTATTTCGTTGCTCGTTTTACATCTTGCTTTGCAGTCTTTTACTTTGGAACATCGCCAGGTTGTAAATGTTTCATATTTCCGTTCTTGCCGGTAAATGAAGTTCTGGACAATGATTGCTGGAGTGCCACGGTTAGTAACACTTTTCTATACAGTGTGCTCCATCTTTGCATGTCAGCACTGATGACCACGACTGGTACAGTTTAAAATGCATGTCTTATATACTGTGGATAGTCATGTCAATCAAAATGACCCCCCCCCCCTCGTTCTTTTAAGATGCCGAGGATGGGATGCTATACAATGAGTAGTCTAGACTTGTCTATGTCCAGACAGTATGATAATACCCTGTTTTTATCACTAATTCCACTGTGACTTCCATTAGTACTTAATCGGTGTAGTCGTGAGACATCAAAAATTTAATTCTCTTCAAAATTTTCCAGACCACTTTTGAATCGCCGCTAGATGCATCCTCCCCTCCCCTCCTTTTTTTTTTCGAGCTTTGAAGTCTAAGGTATACGCCGACCACAAACAATAGCAAAGATATTGGTCGGCTTTCGATTTGTGCGAGGAGCGTGCCCTATGGTTCTTTAAAGGCTTTGAAATCGAACGGAGACGCCGAACATAAACAATAGCAAAGATTTGACCACCCTTAGATCACTGCCAGGTGCGTGCCCTATTGTTCTCTAAAGACTGAAATCCTACGGACGGGCCGGCGTAAACAATAGCAAAGATTTGATCATCTTTAAATGCGACAAGCGTGTCCTATTGTTCTTTTGAGCTTTGAAATCAAACGGGGGAGCCGAGCATAATACAATAGCAACGGTGGCTTGTTATCTTTCTACGGGGGATTAGGCTGATGCGTCTAGTGACGTCATCAACTGTGCGGAAATGTGCTACTCAGGTTGCAGTTTCGAATACTCGATAAGTAATCGACGAGGGACTACAGGTAGCATTGCGTCATCAACTGTGTGGAAATGTAGTACTCCCGCCCTAGTGGAGCAACACTATGAAGCTTGTTTTCGTCACCAATCCTTTATGCTACAGATTACAGCCTAAATATTGCAAGGGGGGCGCTTCTACTGGCGACATTGTTAAGTTTGTTATCCTCCTACTCCTAATACATGTTGGTTATAAGGTCAGTGTGTCTGATCTGAAGAGTGCTGCACCCTTTAGCTTGTTTGTAATGATCTGTGCCGTTCTACTGTCCTCATAATTTTATAGTCGCCGTTTAATCACCACCTCTCTTACGGGACTCTATCTGCTGAGGCTGTCCAAGGACTGGCTCCCCCCAGACCATCCTGGAACACTCTCATGAGAGGTTCTCATAATGCAGACCCCCCTCCTGAGGGCCAAGGCATCACTAATGATCCAATAGCCCGCTGGAAGGGCGGTCATCATGGCCTTAATGAGAGAGGTCGTGACCATAAAAACCCCTTCTTGTTTGTTGAATGTTTTGTTGCGTGTTTTCTATGCAGATGTGCTCTATCTTTATAATCGTTAGTCCCTATCATTGTGTTATGACTACATTTCCTAACCCCTTGTAGTGTTCTTCTCGCGCTTGGTGCCGGGCCAAAACAGTTCCTTATCTAGAGGTGTTAACTATATAAAGATGGGGAAAAAGAAGACAGATGCTGATCATTCACTCATTCATAATGGCAAGATCACACAATTTCTATACCTTCATATCAAATTAATCTTTTCCAAACCTGTCCATATTCCATTTCAGCTTGAAACAATGCAATTAGATTACCATGATTTCCGTATCTGAACTTGGATATCACTAGTTTTCCTACCAAAATGGTATGATTGACTTTGTTCAGAACCATGGCATCCTTCATCCGATCATGCTGGACAATTCCAAGAATTACATCAGCACTACTCAGCTTAAGCCTGAAGTCTAATCGAGCAGCAATGAAATTTTCAACCTCATGCCATAACGTTTGAACTTCCTGACACTCATAGAAGAATGTTCCACAAAATCTGTTACATTACAAAATGTACATCTATTAGAGTCTCTTAACTTCATTTTGTGCAGTAGTATAATTGTTGGATATATTATATTGTGCAGGACTTTCCACTGGAGAATACGAAGCCGTGTTTCTTTACAACAGTTAAAAGAAAAAGTCCAGTGATCGCCCGTGATGCGCACATTAAAATTTTTAAACCAGAATTCTACAATATGTGAGGCATCTGTTTGTTTTATCATGTTTCTGAAACCATTTTGTCCAATGTTTCCTACCTCAGTGTCCTTAAAGGTAATATTCTGTTGACACTCACCTTCCGCGTTGATCTTCATCTTAGCTTAGACATAGCATTATATAGAAGATTGTATTCTAGCTGATTGCCCGGGGAGGAGCCGAACCTGTGGAAAAATGCCTCTCTCGAGATGATTCTGCCGTTTTCCAGCATGTCCCGAACATCAAGAATGTGTCTTTTGATGCAGGTCTGAAGATATAGAGGTTTATGTTTATAAGTTATATTACTGTTATTAAAAAGTTAGAACTGCATTCTTGCTCTGACTTAGTTTTGCTGCTATGAGTCAGCCATACCTTGACAGCGTTTTGCCAAAATTTATTAGAAATAGATAAGAGGCCTTGAAACTCCTTGGGCTTCAAATCACTTTTAAAACAGTTAACACCACCTACATGCCTGAGATGATAAAGATGGACCCACTTCCAGTCATGGGTACTATCACATAATAATCTTTCTGTCCCATGGAGTAGAAAGCTCTCTTGCATTTGGCATAATAATATTTCGATCATGTTCAAGCCGCCGTGGTGGTATTCGCCACATACTATGCTCCTCTTGACCTTTTCAAAAGCTCTCTGGTTATTGAATCGTTTCTTCCAGATGAATCTGAAACAAAGCCTGTTAATTTTCTGGAGAACTTCTATAGGTAATGTGATTGATTGCATTATTATGTAAGAATTGTGATATTCCGAATGTTTTGACAAGAAGAATTTAACCCATTATTGAAAGATCACGCATCGCCCAAGCTGCAAAACATTTTTCTACATATTCTATTCTATCTGTCCAGACCTCCCTGAGATCTGAAGCAGGGGATGTACTACAAAAGATAACTCCTAGTATTTTAATTTTATCTGTAAAAAAAAATGCCAAACTGCTTTCTCCCATAAGGATTCAGCTTTCCCATACAAAAAGCCTGTGATTTGCTTGTGTTTAATTCTAATCCCGAGAATCTGGAGAAGGACTTGATTCTGGATAATACCTCCCTAAAATCCAAACGGTCCCTGAGGAACAGAGTGGTATCATCTGCATATTGTCTAATCACGGCATGGCTGTTACTGCCAGGCAAATCAATGCCTCTGATATTGCCATCCTGACTTACACTGAAGGCTAACTGTTCTGCTACGAGAATGAAGAGTAAAGGAGTTATTGGGCAACCCTGTTTCACCCCTCTCTCCAGCTTAAATTCTCTGGAAATGTGCCCTGCACTCTTGATGCAGGCTAGGGAATCAGTCATAATGACATCCACCCAATTGATAAAGTAGCCCCCAAACCCAAAACAACGCAAAGCATTACGCGTGCTTTGACGTGTGAGGAAGTCACAGCTTTTCTTGAAGTCCAACGACAGTAGGATGCTTCGTGCATCGCTGTCCTTCTCAAATTCAATGATGTCATCCAGCTCCTTTAGAAGAGTGGAGATGTGCCTGCCTTTAACAAAACCTACCTGATTGGGGTTGATAATCTTATGTATGACTTCCCTCAACCTGAGTGCTAGAGTTTTGGCTATTATTCTGTAGTCGATGTTAGTGACAGTTATTGGCCTCCAGTTGTCGATGTCATCTCGATCAAGAAGAAGAGTGACTACTCCCTGACGCTGCGAAGGAGAGAGATGGCCATTTGTGCAGCTGTACTGAAAAGAATCAAGTAGCGGTTTTTTTAATAATGTCCCAAAAATATTTGTCAATTTCAGCCGGTAGTCCATCTAACCCAGGGGTGGATCCATTTTTCATGGAGAAAACTGCACATCTCACTTCATCTTCAGTGATAGGAATCTCACACGCTTCCCTATCATCTTCACCAACCGTGGGAACATCTAAATTACAGGTAAATTCATTCTGGTAAGTATTGATCTGTTCCTCTGTTCTCCTTTCTGTATATAGGCTTTCATAATATTCAGCAATGGCCTCCAGGATTTCACTGTGTCCTGTCAGCACCGATCCATCCTTCTCTTTAAACCTGTAAAATGTATTGTTACATGCACGAACCCTCTCGAGTCTGAGAAAATATTTATTAGACTTCTCTCCCTCCTCAATCCACTTTATCCTAAATCTATGTGGATCATAATCTGCATACTCAGATATACAAATAGTTATTGTTTCATTCATCAATGAGATAAATGTTTGGTCTTGGAGCAGTGAAGAGTTAAACTTATAATACCCGCTTCCCATCTTAAAGGAAGAAAATACAAAACGTGCCGTAACTGCTCTGTGATCACTGTGACCCATACTGCTGATTTCTGATTCTGAAAGGAAAGAAAGTAAGTTGTCCGTTAGAAAGATATAATCTAGACGCCTGGCAGCTATCGGATTAACTTTACTCCAGGTATGCTCTTTGCTGTCAGGATGACTCAATCGTCAGACATCTATGAGGTTATTACTGTTTACACACTGATGAAATTCATCTATAAACATTTTGTGAGTGTGGATGGCTAATTATTTGAAAACAAAGAAAACAAATGATGTGAATTTGAGCAAACCTAACAAATCTGAAGAATCTTGTGCAGTTCAAATGCCAGTCTCGACATTAAGTCCGTGTCCTCAATGTGAATTGGCGGAAGTTCGGCCTCTGCATTCATTACATGTGTCTGGACAGAGAAGTCAATGACGATGACAAATCATCGAGGTGAGGCCCAGTCTGTCTTGTTTTTTGCAGTAAACTACATTCAGTAGGTCTTCAGGAACAGCAGGAAGGTCATTTAGCATTGGAAGCATGCCACTTTCTGCCTTATACAGCTAGATTCAAAAATATTGCCTGGTTCTCCTTATCACTCTTTCGTTTGGTAGCTCTCCTGTTGTGGTGTTTAAATGCATTTGATGTTGTGGCAAACTTAATGACGCTACTGTTATTTCCCGGATAGCAACTTTTTCACAAAATCTTATGTTTACACTCGCTTCCGTTTCATCTTCTCCTAAAAGGACATACAAAGCGCTTCTCCTACCTTCACACTATTTTTGTAAAATGTTGTTCTAAAAAAAAAATGCACTTTCAAATGGTTTGATTCTCTTAACCTGTTTAAATGACCCGGCCTTGCCAGTAACAAACATTCGTAAAGTTGTTTCGCAGCCTAAAAAAGCAGGACAAAACAATGGACTCTGCAAAACTCTTTATCTACTATCAATGCAAATGTTGTAGTCCCACACTTTCCCTTTCATCTTTGTCATATGTAAACGTAGGAACATATTTTTATGTGTGTGGCAAGGCTTATGTGTAAGGAAGCTCGTGCACAGTAGTTGTACTGTTGCTGTGGATTTGGCCACTTGAACAACTGACTGTTTCAATTATTGAGACATCACTATCGCTGGAAGTATGTGTGGTAGGCACACACTGTGTTGCAGGTCGTCGCTAAGCAGACGAATAAAAGCTTGCTTATTTTCAGGCAAATAAACAATACGTCTCTGAAGTGAGGACCNTGGAATAATAGGGTACCGTACGATTTAATATGGTCTGTAGGACGGTTCAGTCTTCCTTTAAGCAACACGAGGAAGCTCGTGCACAGTAGTTGTACTGTTGCTGTGGATTTGGCCACTTGAACAACTGACTGTTTCAATTATTGAGACATCACTATCGCTGGAAGTATGTGTGGTAGGCACACACTGTGTTGCAGGTCGTCGCTAAGCAGACGAATAAAAGCTTGCTTATTTTCAGGCAAATAAACAATACGTCTCTGAAGTGAGGACCCTCTTTAAGGAGGAGGAGGGAGAAAAATTTGAACTTTGGATTTTTCTTTTGTATTTTTTTAGTGAGTTGAATTCTTTGTGCTTTTAGGTCGCTATAGCAAGTGACTGAATGCAGTCAGATTAGATGTAGGTAATATCTGTGTAAGGTGGGATGCCCCATGGAGGCAATTTTTTTTGAAGAAGAAGAAGAAGAAGTCATCCTCCGCCAAGGACACTCTGCACATGCAGATTCATGGGGCTTGCTTCTGGCATAGCCCAATCGTATAGGCTTCACAACTGGTCAGCCAGCTGACTTTTAATCTGTCAGACACATCATGGGGATGGTTCAAACAGCGCAGGCGGACAAAGACACATCCCGGATCAAAACATGGATACCGAACTAATGTGCATCCTGATATCTCATTGGGAATGGGAAATCTCTGAAACAATAGCTAAGGGTCCAGCTTTCACTAATTTGCCTTCTGTTAGCCGGCTCGAAAGTTAAAGTTTTCACTTTTTGTTCCTCTTAAAAGTGAACGTTCATATTTCTTCAACTACCAACCTAGATATGACTACTTTTTCAAATTCAGCGTTGGCCTGAGGTCTTATTGTCTTGTCTGACTCTATAGTCCGGAGACTTGCATCGGTGGAAATTTGGTGACTTATCATGGAGTAAGGCCATTAGGAGATTCATATCATTGTAATCTTCCTTCAAGATTGTAATGTCTCTTTATGCTGCTCGCTTGCTGCGGACAAGGTGCCTTATACTGTAGTTCTGCATCCCACCATTTATATCGGAACACATAGGCTTTGCTAAAAGCCATCAGTTCGGTTAGCCTCACTCGTGCCCCTGTCTTTTGTTAGACCGCTACTTTTAGTGGCATCAGGTCCTTGCAGAGCTTTACTCCTACCTTTAATTTCTTTCTTTCAATCTTTCCGACCATGCTCTTTGAATCAGAGACATCTCTGCATGAGTGGCCTCCTGCCTCACCAGCCACTCTATAGCATCTGTTGCTGCTTCCAACTTCAGCTTGGCATGGATATAACTGTTTCATCGATATATGGTCTGTTGTTATCCCATAGAAGTTATCAAACACGAAGATCAGTCTGTCTGCCCGGCCAGTACCGGCACTGTCTTCCCAGGGTGATCATGGTTTGACAAAATTGTTCCCTATCAGGCCCCTGCCTCTATCCATTCCTTGCCTTCAGAGATATTTGAGTAACTTTGCTGAATGTGGTCTCTGCCTGGACCACCAAAAATGCATAATGCGGTGACCTTTCAGCTGCTCCTTGATTCCGTTCGGCGGATGTCCTCTGCCATCACAGGACAGCACCACTTCAATTGTCTATGGCATAAGGATCGATCAGTAATGCTTGACCAAGAAAGAACATCATGACTTCAACTGGGGTGTCTTGAATGCAAACCAGCACCCGCATTTATTCATTCTGAATCCACTCCATCATTTCCAGCTGATAGAATCAGCAGGCCATGGTTATAATCCAGGCTGTACGCACTGGCAGTTCGATTTTAGGTATCCCTTGCAACGCTGCTGCCCTTACAGTTTCTTTTAATTTAGCTATACAGTAACAATTTCAATCCACATCATGTAATAAAAGCTACCCGTAATGACATTTCGACGCTGTTCGTCAACAGAGTATGCGTTATGAGGCGTCGTGTACGCATTAGTGCATAAAACACAAAGTAACCCAAGTGTTCAATAAGAGTACGAAATTGACAGTTTCAATTGACAAAATACTTCCGAATGGTTGGTTTTAGTGACCTATCATGAAAACTATTCTTTGCTGTTTGCTTAATAAATGCCTATTTACAATTTGCCACAAAAATTTGTCGTGTTGCTGTCACTTCCGGGTCAAATTTGACATTTTCAAATGATTAGACCTAAACAGATATATATTATCTTTGTGAGCCAAGAAGGAAAAGACAGAAGATCGACATTCTTAAGAGTACTTATCCTTTCTTTATCATCCGTAATTTCCATGTTTCTCATTTCACAAATTTCAGTTGTAGATTTGATAAACGGAGAGATGAGTAGCAAGCTGAGGGTGAGGCGGAGAAAAAAGGAGAAGGAGTGATAGATGGGAATACAAATGGCTTATGCGTGTAATTTGAAATGCAGATCAAAAGAAGTGGATTAGCTACGAGTGTGGGAGGTGATTTAATGTTGTATGTAGTAGGGTTTAGTTTTTTTTTAGTTTTGAAGAGTAAAAAGGGGTTGGGTTGGGTGATTGGAAATTAGAAGGACAGAGTGTGACTGTATTAAATGGTCAAATAATAAAAGTGCAATTTCCTGTGCTTTCATAAAGATTAAAATTAGACACCTTCCCATTCATGAGCTCGTAGCTTATATTTTGTAGTATTATTTTCTACTTTGGTTCAGTATTTGGCACATGTACGCCTAAGTCTTACATTTATGATTACAATGATGTGTAATAATGATAATGAATGGAGGAAGACGAGTGGAGAGACGGAGGAGTTATTTTTTACCAATCTCCAGGCATAAAAGAATAAAACAGAGTGATTGACCGGAAAGCTTGCACATGGCATGTGCAACAAGGTGGCTACAGCATGTTCGGTTGTTGACCAACACAATTCTCACTTTGGTTCCTGCTCAATCACGAGTGTACAATCATTGATCTGTGTTAAGTGGACGCAAAAGGGGATATTCACTCTACATATTTTGGAGGTTTTTGCACATGATGTCGTATTTTTAATTATCTCTGCGAAAGGTTAATCCCATATTTCATATTTCTGGACATGTGTCACTGTTTTCTTTTGTTTGTTTTCTTAGCTTTTGAAAGACCTTAAATACAGGTTTGATATATGTTTGAATACGTTTGATTAAAAACCAATTCATCCATAATCTCCTCAGGAGATCAGTTGGACTTTGTTGTAACTAATGAATGGTGGAGGAAATCTGCCCTTGCCCCCCCCCCTCGCAACCCCACATACACATTTTTCCTCCTTTGAGCGTTTTAAAGCGGAAAGAAGTTATTCTCTGTGAAAAGTTCCTCGGCACTATTTTATGAGCAGCGCCGTAAGGCTTTCACCTTACTAGTGTAAGTTCTGATAAACTAAACGGAGTTCCTGGCCATGCGTCTTGGTTGAAGGGATAAGGAGCTTCACAGTCTTAAAAATCCACATTTTATTTCATGAATATTCAACCCCTTGCATGTTTCCTTCGCCCGAGCGCTTCCGAGAAAATGCGGCTTGAAAGTCAAGCTTTTCACATCGCGCTGGCGGCCATAACTGGTCTTTCCTTTAGCGCTGGGCAGAGGTGTGACGTCAAAAAGCGAGAGGTAAGCTAACACTCGGTAAGAAAAAAACTAGCAGTCGGTATGTCTAAGCACCGTTTGCGTAACTTTATTAATGTATGCATAGCATATATATATATATATATATANAGGGAGAGGCGGGGAAAGAGGCATTGCCTGCATTGTTCAGTGAGCTCTCATTGGCCTACGATTCTTACAATACGAAACTATCATTTGCATGAGGAGCAAAATAGATAAATAAAATGCCGCACAATAAGATAGGATTTGATTGGCAGTTAACTGTTGTCTCAGGCAATGTTTCTGAAGTTAGGGGCTGTGCAAGCTGTATCACTGGCCATAAATCGGTCAACATGCCATGAAGACACGGGCAAAAAGTTGGCATATCAACGCCAAAATCAGTTTGACATCCTTACGTTGATCAGAGATGACCACGGGAATACTTTGAAGAATACTTGTGAAACCTTCTGTAGTTTGGAAAGAAAGAACTGGTCTTCACGATCAAAGAGAAAATGAAATGAACCATTGCATTGGCATACAATGTTAATTATAGCAGCTTGGGCGAGATGAGAGAGTCGATAGGAGAGGAGGAAGGGGAGGGGAAGAGAGGGAATGGATGAGTGGGCACAATTTTAGAAGTGAAAGGAAAGTTGCATCGTCCTACAGACCATATTAAATCACACGATACCCTATTATTCCCATAAAACAGTCTTACTAGCGTCTGTCATAATGATATAACGCCTCTGCCGGCCCCAGTCAACCCACAGGGTTGTGGCGACATGGCCAAGCTGTCTAGTCGGTGCTCTGCGGACGGGTGATAGCATGTTGGTATGAATATTTTAATTCCTCTGTGAACAGTAAACAGTGAACAGTGAATTCCTCTGTCAAACAAAATCATGCTGAGGCAATAAAAATGCAGAATACTTTATCTGGCATACACTATCAAACTTTACATTTGAATCTGGATGACCAGAACCTTAATTAAAAGCTGAATAAATACATAGAGGTGTCAGTAGCTGCTGGAACTTATGTGACGTCATCGTTTTTTCCGCAAGCCGCTGCTGATCGGGGAAGGGGAATAATTCTGGACGCAACCCGGTAACTCTAGCTCTCCTAATTGCGTCATATTACACCCGCGCATGGTAACAGAACGATGCTCTTTCTTTGCAAAATTGACTCGGTGGGCACCATAGATAATTTTCAGAGAGAAAAAGTATTGGAAAACGGTACATTATTTTAAGCAAAACCGTTGTAATGTCTTTAGGACGGAGAGAGAGAGAGAGAGAGAGAGAGAGAGAGAGAGAGAGAGAGAGAGAGAGAGAGAGAGAGAGAGAGAGANGAGAGAGAGGGAGGGGGGTGAGGGGTTAAGAAGCAATAGGCGAAAGTGGGGAAGGGAGGGGAGAGGTTAAGAAGCAATAGGCGAAAGTGGGGAGGGGAGGTGAGGGGTTAAGAAGCAGTAGGCGAAAGTGAGGTCGCTCTGTCTCTCTCTCTCTCTCTCTCTCTCTCTCTCTCTCTCTCTCTCTCTCTCTCGGAGAGTTTAATTTTTTTTTCTAACCCTCGTTTCTCCTAGACTAGTATCCCACCACTTTCTTTCCCTTTCGAGGGTAGGGAAGCAAACTATCGTATCTCGAGATACGGCCATGTTTAGATACGATAGTTTGCTTGCCTACCCTCGTTTTACCCCTTGCCTTCTCTCTTTCTTTGTTTCTTTCTTTCTTTCACTCACTCTCTCTCTCTCTCTCTCTCTCTCTCTCTCTCTCTCTCTCTCTCTTTCACTCCATCCTGGAATTGTGCCCACCCAACCCGTATTAGGAATCCTCTCACCCTCGTCTTTGATCACGAAGACCGGCTCCTTCCTTCAAACTACAAAAGGTTTTTCGGATATATAATCTTTGATCAACACAAGGACGTCAATATTCGATGTGCCCACTTTTTTGACTGGCTCTTGAAGGTTACAGACCTGTAAAAGGATTGGACCCTTTTTTCCTCTATGGGCTATATTAACATTTTGAGCTGTCCTCTGAACCCAAAGTTTTAGCTTTCACCCATACCCATACCAGTTTGAAGCTCATTATGTGGCCCAAATTTTAAGACTTACCCCACCCTATCAAGCCCATTGAAATTTTGAGCTTGGTTGCTATTTGTAAATAGAGTCACTTTATATTGTTGTAGTAATCTCATATGTATGTGTACGAGTGTGTTCGTCAGACTGTCCCACTTTCACTGGTCAACGCCAAACCCCTCCTCTTCCGCCTGAGCACACCCTTGACCTGGCAGTTCCAGCCCAGTGCTAAAGAGTGCCTGGCAAAATAAAGTAAAATGGACACAGTTTCCCATGATATCAAAATTTCCCCNTTCCCCCCCGGAACCCTTATTACTGGAAGCAGGGCATGCCAAAAGAGGGAAAAGGGGAGATGAAATATAACCCCTAAATAGTAGGACCCAATAGTGAAAGTACAATTACAGGCCTGTAACCTGAAAGCCTGTTTATTGATTTATGACTAGTGACGCAACTAACACCGCTCCTAGGCGCAGAAATTGTTGACAGAGATATTCTAATCCTGTCCAGATGTGCGGCGTCTAAATTATCTGAATGTGCTTCCCAAGGAAATGATAATTTTATATTGTCAGAACTGCAGGCCTATGAGAGCCATACAGCAGACAACCATACATGCTATGCATACATAAAGTAAAGCGACTCAAACAGTGCTTAGACAGATGCTCCTTTTATTAAATATTTATCCTGCCTTTTTCTAAGATTACAGCGTTGCGATCAAAGTCGGGTAGTTGTTTACAGTCTTTTCAAAAGACTTATTTCGATTACTTAAAAAGAAAGCATACCGTTTAACATCATGGATAGTTTTCACATGTCGATAACTGTCTTCGCATTACGAGTGCTGGCTTGCCTCTCGCTTGTTAACGTCACGCCTCTGCCCCGCGCTAAAGGGAAGGCCGGTTATGGCGGCCCGCGTGTTGTGAAATCCCGACTTTCAAGCAGCGTTTTCTCAGAAGCGATCGGGCGAAGGATATATATGTAGGAATTTGAAACTGTATGGCAAAATAATGCAGATTTTTAAGGTTGTGAAGCGTATAGCTATCCCTGCCCCTTTAAAGAGACAGGGATAGTTATTTGCTTCACAGTCTGACAGCTCCATATTTAATTTTTCATAAAATTTAAACCGCATATATTTTTCTTTCGCCTGACAATTTCTGACAAAACGCAGCAGGAATATCGGGATTTTCACTCTGCGCACGCCGCGATTACTTGTGCTGCATGAAGTCGAAAAGCGAGACAGGCTAGCAGACGACTGGACAGACAATTTGTGTATGCGTCTGCACTAATCAGCCGCTAGCGTTTCTCACTTAGTGACGTCACACAGCACAAGTAGTGGCGAAAATCCTGACATTCCAGCGGTATTTTCCCATGAATGGTCAGGCGGAAGGAAAAGGTAGGCGGTGTAAAGTTTCTGAAGGAATAATGTGGATATTTTAGGCTGTTACCCATATCCCTTTAATTTGTCAACAGTATCGCTGCATAGGCGCTCCAATCCCATTCAAAGAATGAGTAGTACTTGCTTTGCATAACGTTATAGTTATGAACATATAACGTTATGCATGAACATGAACCGGTTTTGAATATTCCGCTGCAATCAGTTCAAGACAGTGCGGTAGGTCCCCTCAGTCGGTCAGTCTGGCAGTGCAGCAGTGTTGTTAACATGTTGAGTCAAACAGACAGAGCGGGTGATCTGCACTATGCAAAATTGTTAATAATAGACACTGCTGATCAGCACGCCGTGTATTGACTGAGTGAAGTAGTATGTAATACATGTACATTGCATTATCAGTAGCCTACGTTATGTGACAGAGTGATTTGGATAGCATGTCATTTAGACTACGTTCTGAAAAACTCCCTACTCCCTACTTTAAAAATTTTCATAAAAGACACAGTACGACTGCACAGATATATAGCACTTAACCCCC
>JAWQUT010000322.1:784752-804942 GCA_033807755.1 Ellobium chinense
AAGCAAAATGAACTAATGCTATTGTGATCATCATGAGCTCTGCAATATTTTAATGTTTACGGTGCCGTTTTCTCTAGTCCTCGGGAGAAAAATAGAAAGAAGAAAAAAACTCTGGAACAGGGTTGCCAAATTTGGCTCTCTCGGAACCAATTATAAGATTTTTGGCTATATTTAAAGTTCGTAGTTCTCAAATAACGGATTGGCTCTTTGGTTCATTTTTAACTCTAACCGACTGTACATCAATAGTTACTAATTTCGTTTAGAAACACTTTTAGTTTACGTGTACTTCTATCAAACTGCTTGGTACCGGTACTTCTGTCGCCAAATGAGCACGAATTAAGGATCAATCTATAAAATGCTTCCATTTATGGGTCAGACCTTACATTGCTCTAATATCTGTAGAAATAGACATGATTATAATAAGTATAACACTAGTGTATATCCATTACAAACATAAGTCTTCATTAATTTCTGATCTTATGTCAAATCTTGACCCAGGCCGCCTTTCGGTGCTATATTTTGGTACTTTTTCGGTTGTGATTTGGCTCCCGTTTGATAAAAACTGGCAACTGAGTTCTTGGCGTCGTTCGCGGCAGGTCAAAAAAAAAAAAGTGGGGGAAGTGGGATGGGAATGCAGTCTGCGTAGAGGATAATCAAATTTTTCTCTCAGATTACTGACCTCTTTGTTTAAAATGGTTTTTCTATTAACGTTTCCTTCGAATGCAATACACTGTGCGTATGGGGCTGGAGAATCTGCGAGACGAGTACCGGGTCACAGATTAGTACTGCAAAAAACTTAAGTAGTGTTGACAAGATTGTACGCCAACGCTTGTAAATGGTACGCAAGAGTAATACATGTAAAACGATGAATGTATTTGAACATCTTTTAGAAAGCACTTAGCATTAGTAAAATTGTATTAGATGGAAATTATGTAATGAATGTATAATGGCTATTATGAACTGGTAATCTCAGATTCATAGATTACATGGACGCTACGCCCCTGACTACAACTACAATGCATCGTGCATATTATACAAACGCAGTTAAATTAGTTAAATGTGCAAAATCAGTGAAACTATTGTGAATCTCTGCCCCTTCCCTCCAGATTCCACCACATGCACACACGACACTAACTCGTAACTGCTATCAAACAATGCATGAAGCATTGGAAAGTGGCATAGCGGACGGTAAAAATGAATTTCGTCTAATGACAATCGTTTCATATTGACGAATTTCTCAAAGACTTTATCGCGATTAAATCAACTGAAAAGAAGAATTAATTAATTAATTACGGTATGCAAGCAGAAGGAAATATTTTTATGCTCTGTGAAACGGAGAATGTAGTTGCTGACTGATCATATCTTTTTATTTTAACGAAACATTGAAATTTATATGCTAAACGATTGCACTCTCTCTCATTATGGTCCTCTGTATACGGTTAGAAAGTTTTTTGGTTCTCTGGTATGACGATATGACACCGTGGTCATAATGAGGTCTCAAAATCCACGCCAGTTCTGTGTAATTTCTAAAGAGAATGAGTATTAACAAGCCGCGTGACGTCACATCACACCAAGAGATACAAGATATGCAATCACCCAAGTGAGACCGACAGTTTAACTGTTACATTAATAACTTGGGTATAGTAAATATTGCTCGTTATACCGCCAACGTACATTTAACCCCCACTCCCCACTCCCCACCTCTACCCACAGACTTATAAAAATACAGATAGCGCAAGCTTCACTTCGGGCGTTTCCGGCTCGCGTCCGCCAACCCTCGGCCGCCATTTTNAGCTTGCGCTATCTGTATTATTTATAGTCTGTGCCTCTACCTAAATCCAGCTAACAGACGGAACATCACTTGGCGCCACAGTCTGTGCTTGTTACTCAAACACCAATCCTACTACACACTCTTCACTTTTTGGAAGCGAAGTCCTGATAGGCCTACTGATGGGGCATGCAGTGGGAAAGGCGGGTCACAGTTCAATCTCCTCCAATCAATAGGCCTACAGAGTTTGCGAACGAACGTAAGCGCGCGCGAGGGGATGCTTCAGCTGGTTCGCACCGGTCGCGGGGTACGATGCAAACAGCACACATTGATAAACACAAAAAAACAACAACAACAACAACAACAAAAATACAAATGAAAGCAATGTAAACTTCAAAATGACAACGAAGGTTTATGTCTAGTGGAGAGATAACTGCATTATTTTAGACATGTTAGCCAGTCCAATGTTGGTAAATTATTTATTTCCCTTGTTCTACATGGTATTTTCGTTGTACCGCCATTCTCGTTATACCGCCATTCTTCTGTTTGCCCCTTACTTGGCGGTATAACGAGGTTTCACTGTAGTTCCGAATTAATGAACTATCTTCTCTTTCAAAGCTCTGAGATCTGCTGAATGACTTTTAATGATTTAAAATGATATTAACAAGAATTTTGTAACAGTATCAAGCACACCATTTCAGAATGACTCACATCTATTTGTCGGTTCTTGGACAAATTATTCCGTTTGATTTTCTGTGCTATAGACTAATGTACGAACTCCTTACCCTTTCCGTAAGCGGAGAAAGCTCCGTGTTATTGTACGACAATAAGTGACCAAGTCAATACGTTGATAGGTTTAGAGCTTTAGTGCTTATAACTTAACGACAGTGTACATTCAATTTAATTTACAACGCACTTTCGGGAACAGTAGCCTACGTACATTATTGCCAATACACTACAAAAACTACTGCTAATATTTCTGGTCTGAGGGTAATGGAGACTTCAAATGTTAAGTACAGAATGATTGTGTAAAAGTCGTACGAGACAACTTAGTTAAACTCTTTGAATATTTTAAGATGGGGAGTAAACGACAGATGCCGAGATTGGACACAAAATTAGCCGGAAACAGGAATTTAACAAAAAGTACACGTAGCCTATAAGAATAATAGGCAAAAGACGATAGGCACAGTTTACGGGAGTTAAAATATCGCTACTTCAAAATATGACGAAAATCTGTGTCAAAATTGGTTAAGTTCAGTTATTGTGTACCGCTATATGTCTAGCAGTTTGCGGGGTCATGGGTTGAAGTTGGCTTTTCTGTATAATTATTTGAGATTTCTTCTTTATTTTTATACCAATTTCAGACTAACCAACTTAAGCTTACTGTTTTCATAGAAATTGAATTCTTTTCACCGCAACAAGGAGATCCAGTATATAGACTAGTAGGTTATGAGAATGGTTCATATGGCATTAAAACCTACTTTTTCGTATCCATTTCAAACAGTTTCTTGTTACCATTAGTTTTACCCCATTTCTTTTTTTTCTGACTACTCTAGGTAAGAGCTGCAGTGAAGAGAGGAATGGGGTGCAGTCGAATAAATAGTTATAGCATTATTCCTCTAAATATTGCCATCTTTTGATATCTCGGAGCCCTTGAGAAAGTTTGCCTGCGGAGCTCACTAAATGGTATGAATAGAGGAAAAATTCTTTAAAAACTGATTGATATATTGATATTTTCCTTCTCTCTCTCTCTCTCCCTCTCTCTGTCTCTCTCTCTCTCTCTCTCTCTCTCTCTCTATCTATCTATCTATTTTTCTCTCCTGTAATTGTAATGAGGGAGTACCGCATTCTTCTCTGGCTCAGGAACCCCGGGACCTTAGCACCGCCCTTAGAATTGAGACATGTGTAAATCACATCACACCACTTGCCCAGCGAGTTTGTTTATCGCCGTGAAATCGTATCCAGGCTGAATCACTGCTGGAAAACTGGACTTTTTTTTTCTGTTCTTATCTTTCTACTCTCTTTGCTCCAAGTGAAAGTCCAGAAAGGCACCGAACTCTGACTTTACTGTATGTTGAGGTTACCTATATTTTATCCAGGATAATGTTCTTGTTCTGTACATGGGACAGGACCAAAGATATTGCTACATTAATGTACGTGTGACATTTAAAGCGTCTTGTAATATGTCGTGGAGAAGTTAACTAGAGGCATTCCGAGGTGAGCTATTTATGTCAGTCAGTTCAGTTCCAGACGTGCAATCGTAATAGCCAGACACGAGCAGACATTAAAATTTGTCTGGTTTACTCAAACAATGGGCTATCGTGTGACAGATGTAACGACTTTTAAGATAATTTCGAGCGTTTGCAGATTGCAGGAAAAAAAAACCCACCAGCCACAGATTGCAGACATAATTTTTATACACACTGTTCCAAAATTTTCGGCTAATTGAGCCAATTTTAAACCTAATACCGTAAATGACGAACTGAAATTTCACCAGTCTAGGCATACACTGAGATGCATGAGCAATAAAGGAAGATCCATAACTGTTCCTTGGACAGTTGATAAAAAATCAACTTCAAAATTTCAGTAAGAAGCCAGTTTCCTCTAGGAAAGAGAAAGAAAAGCTACCCGCAAGTTATGCATAATATCAGACCGGGCGGTTTTCAGGATAACCCTATTCGCTATATCGATAAATATCATACCACTCAAAATCCCACGCCCGCCTCCGCGATGATGAGCAGGAAGCAACAAATTGTGTAAAAAACAAAAATGGCAAACAGATGGGGTGAAAGTAACGTTTCATAGTTCTGACCATTGTAAAATTACTTTCAAAATCACTACATGTCACCGATCTATTTTGATGCTACTCTGAGTTTGCCTCAATCTATATACTGTACTTCGAGTTTGGCGCAATCTTTCGTTGGGGATTAGCGCAACCTATATGGTCTCCGTGAATTTACTGCTCTACACTGTCTTTTCCATCCATTAGATCTCCGATTATGAGGAATAGGCGCAATCAAGTGGTAATTAGTTTAGTGCTGTCAGTCTCCGCTGAACTTTCCGCATTCCTGTATCAGCCAGCCAGACGTAATGGTGCGGTATGGTAATGGTATAATTAGATTAATTAGAAATATATTCTTGCCACTCCCATTAACAGTGAATTCAAAAATATGACAAATGACGATGAAATACATGTATTAGGAAATAACAAGTTTCGCGCAGACTAGTCTAATCATTTTTTTTTCTATGTTACCCATAACTCTGGAGTAAAAGTCTGCAGTGTACATTTAGATGGAAAATGAGGAATGTCGATGGCAAAGATCATTGCAACGCCAGCTGGTAGTTGGTGGCAAAATGAGCAAGTTTAATTAAGTTTTAGTATCAGAAAGGTTCTATATTTGCTTTTATGGCTTTATTTGGAGTAATGCTTATAATGGCATACTGAAATACAAGTCTTCTACGGAAATTTGCAATATTCAGATGAATTATTTCCTTTAATTTCAATCTTTGAAGTATCTTGAATGTATCTAGGTACAACTATTTTTGACACTGGTAAACGCTAAACTGGTGTTACTATATCCCGTGAATGAATAGCTTGTTAGTTAGTTAGTTACGTATCTGTTTGTTTGTTTGAATTAGGGTTTTACAGCGTGTCAGGACGATTACGGGTATATTGCACCTTTCTGGTTGATACTGGGTAGAATTTTCCTATCAGTTTTGCCCAGACAGCAGACTCTAGGCCTACAATAAGCCTACACATACCAGCCATGTCCGCTAGCGCACTGTTCGGTCATGTAACTTGCAAAATACTGTTATCGCAGGTCTGATTGCATAAAGCAGATACTCACCATCAGGATCAGCCCTGAAACCGTTTTATGTGCTGTAATTATTGCCTTGAAGATAACATAGTGAAATTTATATCGATCTCAACAGTACCAGTCCGCGTCCACCAGCACCCAGTGCGTCCATCTTCATGACCAAGCACTGCTACGATGTCCCCACCATATTAATGATTTCTACTAGATTGGCCCCCTTTATCTCATAATTCTTTTTTCTTTTTTGATAAGTACGCTACAGATAATCAAACTTGCTGCATTCTTATCAGTCCACTTCGTCAGCGTAACTGATGTTTGGAGGCTTCTGGTAATCTCTTATTTATTTGCTGGAAACCCTGTGTATTGAACACCCTGTGCTTTGTTTTACTTATCTTCCTCTTTGACTAAGTTCCTAATGACTTGAAATAGTCTAGACCGACATAGCAGCTGGTACACAAGGTAAATTTACCGTTTCTCACAAACCATTTATTATCGCAGCAAGCCATCTTTTATCATTACCAATCGGTTTCCTCTAAACTTGCGGTTGGATAACTGACTGAATGATTAACTTTTTAAACAAATAAGTGACAGTCAAATAGAAAGCACTGCCAAATCTGGGTTGCAGCAAAAATGTGCAAACTTTTTACGCACACTAATTGTATGGTTTAACATCTAACATTGCAAAAAGAATGCACTGCATATCAAGTTTCCCAAACCCGTTTTACATATTAAAAATTAAAATCACTTGAAGAGCATTATTTCTTAAGCTTTAAAAAGGAAATTAACTCGAATGACATGTTAAACGAAATGCTCAGTGTATCGTCCTCTCCTAATGCAAAGCAGCACTTCCCTATCAAAGTTCTCTTCCTTCCGCTGGCGATTTGCAACAGCAATGTTTCTAACTTCATTTTCCACGTTTAGCTGCAGTTGTTGGGTGGTTTCCGGTGCTGGTGCGTAATCCTGTCCTTTAAGTGATCCCAGAGGAAGAAGTCAAGATAGATTAAGTCTGGGGAATGAGGTATCCACTCAACGTCCAGATGCCTACTGATGGTATTATTGACTTTGATTTTAGATATTCTTCGACAGCAAAAGCTTTCTGTGGATTTGTTCAAGGCATCTCTGAACTAAAATGGTCAAAGCCTTTGATAACAATTTCCGACTTAAATATCAGTTTAAACAAGACGATACATACGAAACGGTGCGAACGAAAAGCGCGGAATTCAGTTTTGACATACTATTGTGATTTTCAGACAAAATCACATTGACATTAGTTAGATTGATGAAACGTGGCGATTTTATAGACCCGTGGCTCAAGTATCAGCCAGTGTAATTTGGAAATGTAACTTCAAAATTAAGCGAGTTACGAAGGATGTATTGGAAATAGTTTTTTTGTTGTTTTTTTTTCCTATGTCACCCAGTTTATTAACCATCAAGTAATGCTTTAGAACTCTTCCCTAGCGCAGTCGCAGTTTATTGCACTGAAACTGTCAGTTACAATTCTGTTTGGCAACAGTGGTACAGTGTTGCTACTAGTACTAGTATGATGGCGCTGATTATGATGGAAGCGATAATGGTGTGGTTGAGTTGTGTTGATAACTGCCAAACAATGCAGAAATTGCCTTCAAACCATACTCAACATGAATTTAAAATAAATTTTAAAAAATGGTTGCATAAAGTTTGTTTGGTCCTTCTCCACCTTCAGGCCGTGGTTTGTTAAGTACCAAAATCAGCGCACCCCAAATACTGAACTCGGCCTGCCCTCACCACGGTCATAACGATTTCTTAGTCAATAAATGAAGGGCAGAGGTTTTCCAATAGTTACACTGGAAAAGACATTTATCACTAAACATGTCACCAATTTGCAAATAAAACCGTTTATCACACAATGAGAGTCACATGCTAAAAGTTAAGCACCTAAAAACATGTGAACCTGGTTTTTGTGCCTTGTTTTGTCAACGGTCAACGGTGATCTCACACTGTCTGCAGATTTACCCAGTAGTACATACACAATATTGCGTATTAGCCTCGAGGCAAATTTTTATAATTCAATAGTACATTAAGCCTGTGGAACTGACTGTTACGGAAAGTTGGCTGGCTCTGGGCTGGACGTAACCTGGTAGGCGTAATCCACTCTTCTACGATGTTAAAACTGACAGATTTTTAAAGTCCACTACGTGCAAACGGAACCTTTCAGTCTTTCGCCCTTACCCATAAAGAACAGACTCCGACTCGCCTACCCTAAAAGCCAGACAAGAGTATGACTTCCTTATGGGATAATCACTGTAACCGACGTCATTGTCTCAAGGCTACGTTCGCTTGGTTCCTTCAATTTGCTAAAATGGGAAGCTACACCCGTTCCTCAACAAAGGAAGTATCAGTCTCTAGGCAAGCTAAAATGAAATGTGGAAGCTACTGGAAATACTACACCGGACTGTAAGTGGTGTTTGCTATACTTATAATTATATACGCGTATCTTTGCCTCATTCGTTAGCATACACATCGTCGTTGATTTTTACGACATCCTGATCCAACATAAATCCGCAGCTAAGATGTTTAACTAACAAACTTTTAACCGTAGGTGGTTCCCTCATGGTGCCAAAATTTTCCTTCCGGTTTTGTACAAAATAGGACACATTTGTAACAAACCTCTAGTAGGTGTACACCCTACCTTACTGTGACTGGCGCGCACCAACCAAAAGCATAACAGCCTTTTCTAAGGACTGCCCATGGAAAACAAGGAAGCTTCCCATTTTGTCAGATTACAGGGACCAAACAAATATAGCCCAGAACATACATTAACAATGCATCGAGTTTTGACATTTTATGAAGATTATAGGTAACAAGGTTGTGTATAGATCTAAAGATATTTAAACTATCACTGTAACATTTGTCATGCTTGTTGCTTGTTTGGGCTAGTGCCCCCCCCCCCTTTNCCCCCCCTCCCCTTCTTTACTCTGTGGTCCTGGACCGCGTCTCCGGTCCTTCATGATTCGAGAAAGTTGCAGTAGTGGCTGATCTTGTTGGGATCAGTTTGTTTTTTTCCTCTCTTTTGACTAAGGCGGTAGTGCGCTACGCTCCCGTCCATCAAAGCTCGACCGTCTAGTGTTTTGAGTAAACGCAGTATTAGCCTTCCCGAGGGTTCGAGTGGGGCCGCGATCGGCATGTTTTGATTCTAATTAGCCTAGAAGTTGCTGCTCGTACCTTCTAGACTAGCATATTTGGCTGGGCGCATCACATGATGATGACGTTATTTATTCCAGAATGTCTACTGAAATTAGTATAAAAGGCACGAGAGAAAGAAGGTAGAGAGAGTTGGCTGTTATGGTCTGTGCCTAGTGAATTGATTACGCCTTGTTACCAATAAAGAAGTATTCTGGTTCCTGCACATCAGTGGCGTTTCTAAGGAGAAGCTATTGCATTTATTGCCTCTCCCCTACACGTCTATACTGATCGACACTTGCTCGCTACAATCAAATTAGATGTTACTAAATTTTATCACAGTGTCTTATAATTTTGAGAAAGGACAGGACTTCATGGGAGCGTCTTTGATTTCTGAACATTCTACGGGATATGTGCTCTGGAGAGTTGACAGTTACATCCAAAACAGGCGGATCTTCACCTCTTAGTTGGAAAGAGTATGTTTGATATCAGTGTCCCAGTCTTGGGCGGCTTAGCATGACGGGGTTGAGATGCCGCGCGGATGGGTCCTATTTGCCGTCTATCATGGATGTATAATAATATATGTTTTTAGCTCTTTTTAGGTCTGAGTGGGGAATTCTGTTATATGCAATGTGGATTTCAACGCCAGTTTTGGTAATTCCATCTACAATCTCATTTCCTTTAATACCAATATAGCTTTGTATCCGAGAAAATGAGAGTCTTACCCGGTTTCTTTGAGGATGTGTATTCTTTGCAGAGTTCGGCTAATGCTCTTGCATTTATTGTTTTGTTTTTAATTGCTTCAAGATATGACAGAGAATCTGAGAGTATTTGAAATGTGTCATGTCTCGAGGATTCGATTACCCTTACTTCAGCTGTAACTATAGAGGCATTTGGGTTGAAGCCGTAACACGCATTCTAAAGAGCTGAGTAAGCTGCTGTGCCCACCGCTTGTCGGTAATGCCGTTCTCACTTAGTTTCTCTGAGATGGCTGTAACTATGGGGGAAAAAAAATTCAAAACCAATGTTTATGATGCTGCTTTTAAATCATGGAAGTAGCTCTTCACCTTGGACATTTCCATTTTCCTGATCCCTGAAGTTACATGTAAAATTTTACTTACTGATAAACGTGACGATTGTAAACTTGCATAGGGGGAAAACGGGGGGAGGGNNNGGGGGGGGGAAGAATGCAAAGCAAAATAGTCATTTGAGTGTGACTTTGCTGAAACTTTTGGAACGGAAGACCAGCCTTCAAAAGCCGCGTTATCTGCTGGGTTGGACACATGGGGTTGTCCAACGTCCCATCATGTCGATTTTGCACCTACACAATCCTAGGTAATCTGTGACCTTTCACAGTCGCCATTTCTGCAGAGTGCAACAAGAAAGAAACATGCTCGAATGCAGTGAATCCATAGAAAATTTTAAGACCACACCCACGAAAATCAGTTACGTAATATAAGCCGTGATGAGCTCCATGTCTGCATGTTGAAAAAGGAGCGAAGACGTCAATAGTTTTTCTGTGAAAATATATCGAAATAAGAAAAAAGAATAAATATCAGCATGGACACCCCCTTTAAATATGAAAATCTTGATTTCAGTCCCAAGCGTGTCTTCATTGGGATATTGTCACTGCTTGACGGCGCTGTCTCACCTTGCAACCCTTGTGCTAATATTATTATTGATGGTTGTAACATTGGTGATGCTTGTTGTTTGTTTGGGCTAGTGCCCCCCCCCCCCTCCTTTGCTATACGGTCCTGGACAGCGGCTCCGGTCCTTCATGATTCGAGAATGTTGCAGTTAGTAGTGGCTGACCTTGTTGGGATCAGTTGGTTTTTTTTCCTCTCTTTTAACTAGGGCGGCAGTGCATTACGCTCCTGTCCCGCTAGTGTCAAGGTCAGCTCGACCGTATAGTGCTTTGAGTAAACGCAGTATTAGCCTTCCCGAAGGTTCGGATAGGATGCTTTGAGTGAACGCAGCATTAGCCTTCCCGAGGGAGTGGGCCGCGATCGGAATGTTTTGATTCTAATTAGTCTAGAAGTTGCTGTTCGTACCTTCTAGACTAGCATGTTTGTTTGGGCGCATCATACGATGATGACGTCATTTATTCCAGAATTTCTACTGAAATTATTATAAAAGGCACGAGAGTGAGAGAGTTGAGAGAGTTGGCTGGTATGGTCTGTGCATTGTGAATTATTTGCTGGTTACACCTTGTTACCAATAAAGAAGTATTCTGTTTCCTGCACAGCGGACTTGGTTTGTGAATTAAAGTAGCAACGTCAGTGGCGTTTCTAAGGAGAAGCTATTGTATTCAGTGCCTCTGCACTATACGCCAATACTGATTGACACCTGCTCGCTACAATGGTTTTGAAGAGGAATGTGTCCTCTATGCAGCCAACTCTCCAGTTCGAGTTCTCCCACATTCTGTCTTTGATGGAGGACAGATCCGCGAAAACAGATGCCCACAGTAAAACTCATGTATCCCTAAATGTGGGTCCTGAGTCTAAGTGTCGCTTTATGTGGGCATGGGCCACATCATGTGTCGACTGCCCAGTCTATGGCGGGCAGTTATAGTGGTCTTACGGCAGAGCTCAGCTATCGTATCAGTTTGTTTCTATCAACCGTTTCTGTACTGTCATGCCTGGCACAGTTTTTACCTGAAATATTCGAACCAGGTAGTCTACGTTGCGACGAGAAACCTGTTTCGAAAGTGCATGACGGGGATGTAGCGATCCTGTGCAGGAGTGGTAGCCCGGAGTTAGCCCTTTTGACGCAATTGACCCACCTCAGGTATAACTTATAACGGGCTTGGGGACATGAAACTGTGTTCCTGTGAGCACTGAAATGTTGAGTAATTACTGAAAATGGTGAATCAAGGTCGATCACAATTATCTATATTAGCAGCCCTTTCACAAGGAATGTGCATAATGTGGAGCATTACAAAGTCAAGAATTTTTCCATTAATAAAGATAAAATTAAACTGAAGAACATATGTACTCGCATCCTTACAATTCGCACGCAAACATTAGCATTATATAAGATTCAAATAGGGCTAATTCCCTAATGACTGTATAATTTGTGCTTTCTAAGAGTTCTTCTGTCTTACAGATATTTACAGTTATAACAGTGTGAGCAGTCGGGAAGTGTGTTAGGGTCACGGGTGAACACTAGGCTCGCACGTGGAAGTTAGGGACCGATTCAGGCAGTAGGTATTTAAGAATTAAATTGCTGTGAAGTTAGCGTCCCTGTAGTGTAGTGGTAACACGCTCTGACTTGCAAGCTGAGAGACCCTGGTTCGATCCCCGGCAGGGACAAAAATTTATAGAGTAGGTTTTTTCGGCCCTTCTTCTCAAAATTGATCATTCACAGTAATTTGGTAAAATCCCTAGTGACACACTTCCTTAAAATAATATGTAACATCTGAAAAATTATCTGACTGAGCTCACCTTCCTCCCCTTTAAATATAAGAGAAAGAATACCATACTACTGTATATGCCTTTCCACCCGGTTACAACAGTATGGGCAAATATACAAGGGTAGTGAAGTTTATCACCCACCTCGCCCCGGGATTTACTAATTTTCTGTCTTCAAAAAGCAAGCGAATACTATCTCCCCGTTTCAGCTGGCAAACGGTGATTAGAGAGTCTAAATTTTGCTAGATTAATAGTGGGGTGTTTCAGCAGATCATCTAAATAGGAGTCTTGTTCAGGGTGAGTTTTTGTGGTCTTGTAAGTTGTAAAAATGTTCTTTACTTTCATTTTCAATTTCGGCACTTAAGCTTTATATTGTGAAGTATTGATCTTTGAGAATTCTTGACGCAAGTTCAACACTAACGTTTGTATGTCTCATCCATGTACTTGGCATACGACTTCCTCAAGAGTCTCTTCTACGAGAGTTAACCAGTTGACTTTAAATGTATCATTTTTGTAATATATATATCATAAGCAAGTCATATTCTGGTTTGCACATTTTAGTTTTCTTACCCAACATAAGCCCAGATCAAAAGGGCAGAATTACCGATTTTGTTGTGACTTTCAACGGTAAAGGTCCTGTTTCACTCAATGTCTAAATATGAATCATTCATTTTTTTTTTTTGTTGGTTCGAACTAGCATGTAATGACTAGCATAAATTCTAGTTGTTAAGGGTTTGGACGGGTTTGCACTTTCGATTTTTAAGCAGACAATTTTGCTCACATACGTGGGAACCTTATAACCCATTTTAATAATGCCAAAGTCTACTGCCTATAAAGACATGTTACTGATTTGTCCAGACTAGGTCAGCTAGGTCCAAACTTATCTGTGTACCTCCCTAATACTGTAGAGGGTCATTGTTAAGTTCGTATATAACCACTTCTAGTTTAGCTACAAGCATGAATTTGTTATATTTCCTCACGACACTTTCTTTGATCCTTTGTGTAAAGGTCCACTCTTTGGAACACTCAGAAAACAAGTAATGTTGCTTATTATATTGGGTTCAAAATATTGTACTGTCATAGATTCTCTCTTGGTTGTGAAGCAACCTCTGACTAGAGTGTTACATTACAAAAAGCAACTAGGGACGTCGCTGAGCAGACTTTTACTAAAGAAAACTAGACTAGACTTGGGGCGCAGGATTGTCGGTTCTCTCTTGGCTTTATTATAGTAATTATACATGTCTGTAAGTTTCATACGTGGAATCGCCCTCAACTATTAGTAGAAGTGTGTGAGGAGGTCCTGATGTTGACCGTGCGGTTTCCTTATACACTAAGTTCATGCAAAAAAGAGATCGTTATAACCGCATTAAAATTATGGTAATTAGCAAAAACATAGGTCCCTCTTATTATTTACTCACAACCTGGGTTGCATGAAGTTCAGATGAATGCTGGAACTTCAAAGAACTCAGTGTAGATTCCCATCCATAGGATAATGGAGTCTCTGTTACTAGATGAAGCTGCTAGTTTCCATATGTTTCATGTCATTGCTGCTGCGACATAACTGCAGGGGAATGTCCGCATTGAACCCTTTTTAAAAACACCCAGAAATGTTGATATGCAATGGACAAGCAGGGAAATTTAATATGGATACAGCAGAGCAATTTGTCATCAAAATGGACAATCCTATAACTGAAGAAATAAGTGTGAACACTTTGTGCTCTGAAATGGTCTACATCATGAAAGAGAGAAATTACACCTGATTCATGACGTTCCAATACAGCAATTATTCAGATGTTAAAACCAAATCAAAGCATTGCTTTAAGATACAAATGCAGAACAAAATATATTATTCTTTTTTTTTTTTACATCTATATTGCAGTACATGTGTACAGAGTGTAGAATGCTTGGGTGTGTGAGCTGAATATTATATAATCTTATTTACTTCTCCACATAAAGCGCTTAGAGCCTGTATGCACCGGGATGAGCGCTATCTATATTAATAAAACTCTTCTGCCAAATTTGTGTCACAGATTTCTTGAAAATGAGAATAAATGCTATGTATTATTATTATTTGGGTGGAGAAAAGCGAGGACAGTGTGCGCTTCCTTATTTTGATTTTCGGCCAGTGCCCACGGGCTGGACAGAATTACTCACTGACATCCCCACAACAGACAGGTGTGTTTTGGAAAGATGCACATATAACAAATTCAGCTTGCTTGCTGCAAGCAATGCTGCATAAACCCAAATAATCCTCTTTTCAAGAAAGAGAGTGCCAGTACTGGTGAAAGTAATGTTGATTACCAAAAGCCTACACTGCCTACTGACTACTGATATGACGAAAAAATACTACTGGCTGGTCCATTTTAGGCTCGAATTTCCCATTAATGCCCCCATTGCGAAACCACACGTAGGATAAAGTTGTAATAATGAGACTTAAAAAGAATAAATCATTGCAAGAAGGCTGCAATATAAGTTTAAACATGTCTCTATACAGTATTAGACCTACAAAGCTCTGGCTCTTTTAAAATTCCAGAGTCCTGACGATGTCTTTGGCACACTCTTACGCTGTCGCAAATTCTGCATTTGTGGAAAATTAGTTTATATGTCAAAAACTGAAATTTCTATGGAGTTTTATCAATTTTGAAATGCCTTTCCTGTGGCCGAACCATTTTTGTCTCAAATTTTACCACCCAAATATTCAACAGTATAGCCAAGTTCTCCAAGTTATATAGGGAAGCATAAAAATACCACGGCAGAAAAAAACTCCCCAATTTTAAAGTCCAAAAAGATGTGCTGAACAAGTGTTCACTACTTTGTCGTTCTGCATGGGGTGTGTGAGTAGTCTTAAATGTAAATGTGGTTAACAGTAACGTTCTCACCAATCGCTCATGATATTTCGCTGCTGATTGCACGTGCAAAATAGCCTTTTTTGCGCTGGACTGACTGTTTCTGGTACAAATGGACCAAACTTTTTCCGAATCTCTCATTTGGGTTCAAACCCAGTTAAAGAACAAGTTTTCGAGCTGCGTGCCACTTTAGTTAACAACTCAGTCATGCCTAGACTGAGCGCAAAAGACTGTGGAAGAGCTCTGGTCGGAGCGGCACGTGGCAAAATAATTGTTCCATTCCACTTTCTTGGACATCAGCAGTTTTCTTTGCTACCATGGCCAGCATAATTATTGCTCAGACTTATCACCAGTTGGTCGCTTTTGGGATAAGCGGGGGCGTCGAGTCCAAAATCGCAATGACGTAAATGACCGTAGTGAAGTACGTATTGATCTGACCCAAAAATGGAACAACTTACCACAACAATCAATCATGAGGCTGACAAGGTCAATGCTAAAACGAATTTGTGCTTGCACTGACCCCAGAGGTGGACATATTTCATAGTGAACTTTTGAATAAAAGGGGAGGTGAGCCTTTTATCACAGTAAACAGTATCTGTCTGCATCAATTCTCTTTTAACTTCCGTATGAGTTGGCAAACATGTTGAATTTATATGTGTGCAAAATTTGAAGATGTTCTGGCCATTTTCGTATGAATTCTGGATCATTTACTAGGTGGGAAGTTTCTTCTGCCGCTCAGAATACTGTTATCGGGATATTAATTTGGCTTGAAGCAACGTAACTGTAGGTATCTTTTTTAATCATTGAAAACTTAAGTAGAAAGCTTTGATAGTAAGATATATAGACAATTTTTATTTAACGGAGAGATAAAACGTTACATTGATAAATCGCGCTGAATTTTTACTGATTTCCTTCCATTTCTCTCTAAGTTTAGGCACGCAATTTCTGATTGTGTTTATGATAAAATATTATTATAATGAAATACATAAAATATTGAATGGATGGATGACATTCTCTTACTTAAAAAAATATAAATGAATATTTTGTGATATTAGGTGTTTCTACTCATGTGAAATAAAATTATGCTTTACTACACTTCAGTGCACACTTACCGAGCGACAACCAGGCTTTAAATATATGCACATGCATGTACTCTGCTCATGTGTTGTAAATTCATTGTAATGGTTTCAATTTTACGGAGCTTGGGCTCAATAGACATGATAACTAGGCTTCTTTTGGTTTTAGGCCTTCAGTCTGTAGACGGTAAGCAAATATTCCTCTTATATTATTGGCCACGTTTTCTAAAAGTTTCTTTCCTTACATTGTCTTTGGATGCAATACATTATGGGAGCGCTGAATCCGTGAGACAGTGCCTAGGCTGCCAGACTGTATGCCAAGAAAACCAGCTAACTTTGACAAAGCTGTATGATCAACGTATGTAAGTGGCTCGTGAATTAAACATTTTGAAGGTGATGTTTGAACATTAAAAAAAAAAAAATTTAGGATTAGAATAATTAAATTAAACAAGTGCAATAATATATTGGTAATCCCAGACATAAGAAAACATTATGCTGGCCACAAAACCTTCAATTATCCTGTCGAGGTTCTAGGTTACTGAATTGAAGGTCGCCTAATGGGATAAAGAAAAGGCGATTTCAGTCGCGTTAAACAGGTGGTCGCGAGATGGAAGTTAAGTATACAGAAATATGACATACTGTTCTTGAAACCCTGCCGCCCAGGCAGGTGGTTGCGATTTACAGATGGTCGCTTGACTAGTTTCGCCTCTTTTCATCTCATCTCATAGTTTATTTTCTTTTTTGTTTTCAGAAAACGCAAAACAAACTTACTGCGGGCCTTATCAATTAAGTTATTTGTGAGTCTTACTCAGAAACTGAAGACTTTCAAGGATAAGGTTTATGTGTCTGACTCGAGAGCTGGGTGGTTTACATTGTAGTGTCCTTGGAAAGACACTTCACTTCCATTTCCTCACTCGACTCAGGTGCAATGAGTACCTGGTGTTTGTGATGGGGGGATCAGGGCGCTGCACCGCTGGCCACCAGCAATGACTTTGTTATGTATTTTATTTGTAATATTATGTATTTACATGTGTGATGTGCATTGTTACATTTTTGCATTATGAATGAGGTGTATAACATTGTATGGCATTGTAAAACAATTTCCCTTCGGAGTCAATAAAGTCGGAGTAGTTTATTGTTCTACTGTTTATTTTTGAGTAGGACCGATTAATCTGTTACCGAAATCATGTCATGTAAAACTGAGTTTTAAGCGACGATAATATATAAACTGTAGGAAAAGGCTGTCACCACAATGTCTTTCCTACACCAATAAGTCCGTCTGAAAGCCAAGACAGAAGCAACCGCGTTCGAATTTGAGGCCTTTCCATAATTCTGTGCAATCCGATTTGGCATGAATTTAGAGGAGACAACAGGAAGCCAGAAGAGACGTGTTCCGGCCAATTAATTAACAGAGCATCCCTTAATCAACGAATGACTGGAAACCAGTTAATTACGACCATATTATGTGGCATTTAGAACACAGGAGGTTTACCCGTATAGATCAACTACTCAAGGGAGTGATGAGAGAAGGACGGGAGGGGCGACTGAGGTTGGGCAAAATCCAGAAATGTGTCGATATACAGCTTTCAACAATTATTCTTTGCACCTACCAGTTTACAAAGAACGACAGCCAACTGTTACTATAATTATATTATATTGATGAGATAGGAGTGGCTGGGTTGGTACTGAGAAGAATGCATTCCAGACACGAGATCTAATAGAGCATCTATCCAGGGGCGTAGCGTAATGTTAGTCAAATAGTCATTGATTACCATTTGGAAAAGTTTATGATGGTTAAAAAGAAAAAAAAAAACCACCACAGATACCAGAAAATAATTGAAATAACAAATGCGAGCCCTCGTCGGCTTTTATAAATTCGCAGCTTAGCAAATTGAGCAAACAAACAAACAAACAAAAAACGCTGTGGAAGTCATCTCACATTTTTTAATTATAAAAGTCAAAACCTAGGGCCGCACATCCTCTACCGTGCTACCCTGACTGAGCCCCAAATACAGTTAAGCCTGGCTAGCCAAGTAGTCACTTTGGAAGTTTGACTACAAACGTTCACTGGCGGGCAGCTCCTCTTCTACTGTATTATTCGCAACAAATCATCACTCACACCCAGACTGAGCCCCAAAGGCATCACCGAGTAGTGTTAAAATTTCATGCCTGTTAGTCCGGCCGCTTATGACACGTTTTCGTGCAAATCGTGCACTTTGTGATACCAAATTGACCTTCACATGGTAAAATCTACTTCATTTTCTGATTCTAAAACGAGGTGGGCCGCCATGGTATGACCATTGGAACCACCTAAAAATGGGATATGAAGATGCGAAAAAACGTTGACGTTTCCTGTGTTTACCCTAATTACCGACCCTATTTTGGTTACACATCCTATTAAAAATATCTCTTTATTCCAATAAACAATTTTCTCTACAGCTACTCTATAGACATTTCACATGGGCCAGAACTTCTTTATTAATTTTCAGTACTCACTGTGCTCAAATAAAATGACTGTGGTTTAAACTACAACAGTGAACTTCTGAGATAATCCAGGTTGAGTGAAAAGGGGCTGAAAAAACTCTGTCCTTATCGATGGCAACAGGCCCGCAATTATGGTGTACAGCAACCCCATTGGAAAAATCCTACAGACTTTGATAATTTTGGGTAAAATAAAGACTGCATTTCTCACAAATCGCATGTCAAGGCATTACTCTGCATGCAGTTCTAGGCAATCTGTCAGGCAATCTGTCCAAATGACCGATTTTTTTGTATAGAACTAAGGCATGTAACAGTGCAATAATAAGGGCTTAATAGATATTTTTAACCTTAATTTTGCCCCCGTTGGTCTCAGAGACCCAGAGCACCTGTTTTTGTGCCCCCAAAAATAGAAAAAATTGATATTTTTTGCCCAAATTTCGACTAATCTCCTAAAATATTATGACATAATGTGATCAAATCATTTTTTTTTCTCAATGGTCAGCGAGTGACTGACCACAGACCACATTTTTTTACACCCGATTTTGCGCTCGTGAGGCCTGTGAGACTCAGACTCCAGATAGACTATAGGATTTTATTTACCCACCCGATTTTGCGCCCGTGAGACCTGTGAGACTCAGACTTCTCAAATAGAGAAAAACTTAACACCCCCCGATTTGTTCCTCGTGAGGCCTGTGAGATCCAGACTTCTCAGGTCAGAGAGAGAAAACCTCGACACCCCCCTATTTGTTTCTCGTGAGGCCTCTCAGACCCAGAAGCTGACGAAACTAGCGATGTGCGAGTACACATTTTTTACCTATATATTCCCTTTGATCTTATACTTGCTGAATGTATCGATTACTCCATATATTATAATCAACACTTCATACCGTAAAGCTGTATGTCTTGTCCAAAGGTCAGTGTGCCCTTGGCCAGTCATTTTAAAAGAGTGAGCAGTCCGTCCGTGCTAACTGAGCTCGCTGAAGAAGCCCGGTGTCCTGTTTTGGTCATTTTGGTCTGCCTGTTTCCCATTGTGGCAGCAAGAGGTAAGTAAATCTGAATTTCTTAGCCTTTCAACAATGTTGTTGCAAGTTGTGTCACGTATAATGCTAATGACTTGAAATTCTCTCGTTTGCTCGTAAAGTCATTCTTCAACTTATTTTGGCACTGAGACTTACAATTACATGAAGTGTTCACTCGTAAAAATGTGCTTTCTGGACAGCGAGCTGCAGTTTGCAAAGACTTTTGAAGGAGATTATTATCAATTAAGTGCGCTAACTAAAATCTGCTGGTTTCGGGGCAAAAAAATAATAGTAGCGCCAAAATGTTGTTTTAAAATTGAGATTCTTGTTTAAGAATGCTGGCAAAGTATACCATTTTAAATCTTGTGTTATTTCTTTGAAATGGCCATTTACTAACCCCACGATAATTATTATAGTCATTACTGTTGCGTGCATGCCATGTGGAGTGACGCCAGTATACCCTGGCATGTCCACAGACAGTTACAGCTGTTTGTTCCAAGAGCGGTGACATAATGGGGAACGAAGCGGCGGCCGAGATCGCTGAAATCTGAGAAGGGACATCAAAGAGTCGCGCCGCGATCGTTACTGTCCAAAACTGGACACCGCCTCTCCCTCT
>JAWQUT010000322.1:805247-821979 GCA_033807755.1 Ellobium chinense
GGCGCGACTCTCTGATGTCCCGTCTTGGACAGCGACGAGATGGCGCCCGCGGTCCGTTCCGCTGATGTCCCGTCCCCGCTTTCAGCGATCTCGGCCGCCGCTTCGTATCCCATTATGTCATCGCTCTTGGAACAAACAGCTGTAACTGTCTGTGGACATGCCAGGGTATATTGGAGTCACTCCACCGGGCATGCATGCAACAGTAATGACTATACTAATAATTATCGTGGAGTTACTAAATATAGCCATATCTAAGAAATAACACAAGATTCAAAACGTTATACTTTGCCAACATTCTTAAACAATAATCTCAATTATAAAACGACATTTTGGCTCTACTATTATTTTTTTGCCCGAAACCACCCTTTAATCTGCAGATTTTAGATAGCACATTTAAATGATAATAATCTCCTGCAAAAGTCTTTGCAAACTGCAGCGCGCTGTCCAGAAAGCACATTTTTACGAGTGAACACTTCATGTAATTGTAAGTCTCAGTGCCAAAATATGTTGAAGAATGACTTTACGAGCAAACGAGAGAATTTCAAGTCATTAGCATTATACGGTACACAACTCGCAACAACATTGTTGAAAGGCTAAGAAATTCAGATTTACTTACCTCTTGCTGCGACAATGAGAAACAGGCAGACCAAAATGACTAAAACAGGACACCAGGCTTCTTCAGCGAGCTTAGTTAGCACTGACGGACTGCTCACTCTCTTAAAATGACTGACCGAGGGCACGCTGACCATTGGACAAGACAAACAGCTTTATTTGTAGTGTTGATGCCATGTCCGAAAGTATCGATTATAATATATCGGGTAATCGATGCATTCAGGAAGTAAAAAGATCAAAGGAAATATATAGGAAGAAAATGTGTACTCGCACATCGCTGGTATCGTCAGCCTCTGGGTCTGAGAGGCCTCACGAGAAACAAATCGGGGGGTATCGAGGTTTTCTCTCTCTGAGAAGTCTGGGTCTCACAGACCTCACGAGGAACAAATCGACAGGCCTTACGGGGTACAAATAGGAATAGGAACTAGCGGGGTCAAAATAGACACAAATACTTTCCCATGTAGAAGGTCTGTTGAAATCATCTGGAAACAATGACCAAATATTTGTTTTCACATTTGATAGTGTTCTCCATAATGTAAACATGCATATCTTTTTAAAACGAATTTTAATTTGTGGAACATGCATTAGGCCGGAACTTTTTTTTAGACTGGCGTGTTGATAAAATTTCAGTTCAGCCATTTGAAACATAACTGATCGCTAAAAGTCTATTTCAGAATACTCCAAAACGTTTTGTCTAGGTTTACACGACTTTAGATCAACATTAACTGCTTCCAATTGTAATAATAAAAAAAAAACCACCTTAAAAGATATCACGGGCGTTTCCATCTTAGCGACAATGTGTTCAATGATAGTAAAACGTCAATTTTAAATTAGAAATCACACAATGTTGGTTTGGTATTAATTTTCTTTGTTATTCTGCGTTCTTAGAGATATGCTCCTTTACACCTCGGTTTAAAAAGACGTGCTCATTTAATCAGCGAGTTCATGCCACAGCATTGGCCCGCTAGTCATTGTTTCGGAGGCTGGTATAGGCCAAGGAAGGTGTTGGGAGGGGGAGGCATGGCGTTTCGTTTTTTTTTATCTACTTTCGTGCTGACTACACGGTGTAATGTTGCAGGGCGGGCAGGAGCAATTCTGTTCTTGATAACGAATACGAGTTACGGTAACAACCCAAAACAGTGATATAAAAGCTGCGCGTTCAGTTTAAAGTTTCATTTATTGGATTCGTTAAAGCACTTCCATGTTTTTGCATCAAGTTTATTGTGTCATTGAAAACGCAATTCGCAGTTTATAACTTGAAGGTTCTCAGTATCCTACTCATTTGCGTTCGAAATTATTCAGTATCGAATGAATTCTGAGAGTGCTTTGTCAGCTTAGCACTGCACCAGCGCTCGCCGTCTTGACGGTGTCGCATTAATTTTTGCTCTTCAACATTCGCAAGTTATGAACCAAAATTAAATTTTGTATGCTTATTCGTATAATAAATATCATGTATCCCCATTGTTTTAACACAGCCGTTGGTTACTAAACTGCCAAATCACAAATTTATGCACTTCCCATGTATAGACCTAATGATCAGATGTAGAAATTAGTCCTTTCATTAAAGAGCAATGCAACATTTTCCGTTCGAAAAAATTGACTGTGATTCAGTCCCTCGCCACACATTCAAAAGACACAAATAAAACATAGTAACACGTTCTTTGTGAATTTTTCACTGCAATCTGCGACTTCATCACCGCGCTCTCAATGCAACTGATGTCAGCTTGTAATTTTTTCTTCACTAAACAGATATACTGGGGGAAAAAAAAGATTGCCTACGGTAGCTAAAAGAGCACAAGAAGTAAAAAAAAAAACCCAACAAAAAACCAAGATGCAGACTGAGTGGAAGTAATTGCAATCTGTTAATCACAAAATCAGAAATATCCATGTGTCCTGAGATATGGCCTAACAAAAAAGAAAAAGAATACATTTCAAGAAATCTGGTTGCAGACATCTCATAGTATAGAGCAGCAGATGTTCTTTCATTTCCCAAATATGTAAAATGTCTTCCGAGGTCTCACCGCTAGAAAACTCTGTTATCAGAGAACAATGTTCCATATCACACAATCATGTCCAAAAGTATTTTCATCATTGAAGCTCAACAAAAAAGAAAGAGGAACGGAAGGAAGGTTTTCAGAATCTAAAGAAGCAGGATCAGGACACCGAGTCAGAGCCAACAAAAAGGACAGCCGCCAACCACATAGTCGGTCCATTGGAAAAACAAGAACCAGACGTACTTAAGAAGCCTCACGCTCTACCTGTCAACCCACAGCTTTTTAAAATAATTTTTGTGGTTTGTGGAAATATAAGCGTAGAGGGGAGGAACGGAGTGGGGAGTACTTGGGTAGAAGCAATTGCACTACTATAACACGTAGTTCTGCATAATGCCATATATCTTTCAGTGAATTAAGAAGTATGGCAATGTTTACAGCAGATGATGTGATTGCTACCGCTGCCAGGTGATTGCTACCGCTGCCAGATACTACAAGAGTTGTTACGCTTGTAAAGCTGCAGAAGATAATATGAGAAGACTTTTGACACTGCTGTGAGACATACTGAGCATACACTTATTCACAATCCTATAAGAATCACCCATATTCAAATCGGATTTCAGGTCTGTCGGCACACAGAAGACACAACTATCGTTGTTACAATGTCCAAAATATATTATATGGAAATTATCCACAAAAGAGGGTAAAGAGTGCAACCCCTGAGAAAATCGTTCTCAAAACTGCACAGCTCTTGCCACAAGAGGTAAACTACATGGCGTTTAGCCGTAACAAGTCTGAGGACAAAAAATGGATTAATACACAGAGTCTCTGGTCAGCTAATCAATTCCCCTCTTTTGTCCATACTCATAAACGTTATTTTGTTCATTAGCGGTTTCACAGACCAGTGTCTGCACCAGTCTCAGGTTATGGATGTGCATGTCTTGTTCCAACTTTCACAGATCTGCTTGTACTCTTTAGAAACAACTAAACATTAGAATGATGCGGGCGCCAGCATGTACCTACGAAGCTACCTTGGAGGAAAAAAAATGCCTACCCCTGTGTATTTTTAGAGATCTCACTTAAAGAAGAGAATGTCATATGGATCTTCTGCATGAAAATAATATGAGATTTGAGATATCAAAGGGCATTTACAAAATCTGTTTTAACTTCTTTCAAGAGATGAGTGGTGTGCCCTCCTGAAGTGCTCATAGTATTATGTGTCTTTACCTAAGGGTGCTGTTGATAATAAAGACCATAATTCTGACTCGCCGAAAAGATTTCTCACATTCAGCAGATGGAATTTCGGACGACTGTGCAACTTTGGAGAAGCAGACCAACATTCAAAACTCAGACACGACTTCTGATTCTTACAGGTTTGCTTTTTTTCTGTCATTACAATCAGAGAATAATAACAGACGAAGTGGAAGTAAACCTGTCTCGAATAAGCAATAGGGCGTTAGGCCATGGGTGATCACTGCTCACAACTAGATCTGACCACTATGGCTAGTTTCATGTCGGTCTGCCTCATGAGTTTGCTCAAACAGTTAGAATCTTGTAAGTGCAAGCATTTTGCTGCAGTGTTATACGCAATGAAACTTCGTGACACTGGGGCAGAATCCCGCCATAACACTGACCAGCCTGTTTACGCAATAACAGATGTGCTTATAAAGATGGCAGAATGATTGGCGTCTGGCTTAGCCCGTTTTTGAACTGAGCGGTTTTAATTTGCTGAACTAATGAGTCAGTAGAAAATGCGTAAGTTGAAAATCTCAATATACGCATTTGTGACGCACCTGGTCGACGCAGATATAAAGTGTTGCATGTCAATGGAAAGGACTTGTTTTACCCTGTTTGAAAAATAGTACCATTATGTTAAGCGGTATTCATTTTGCTGAGTTAGAGAGGCGGTTGTACAGTGGGGTAACTGAAAATTTCAGTCCGTCATAGTGCCTTGTCTAGCCATCAGAGATATCAAGTGTTGGCATATCAATGGAAAGGTCTTGCTAGGCTCTGTTTAAAAATATATATCATTACATTAAGCGGTAATGATTTTACAGAACGCTAAGGGGTTGAAAACGCGTACAAAGGAGGATCATTACGGACTCCTACCAGCCACAGGAGGGTTCTGCCACGGTGGGCCCACCTCATTTTCGTTATCACTTGGCATAAGGAACCTGTCGTAAAAGCGGTATGTTGGTATCAAAAAGTGCACTATCGATGTAACATTCTCCCCCACTATAGGCAAAAATCTCAATGCCCACGGAAGTACGGAAGGCAAACGAGGTCAGAAACGAGGACTGAATCTCTCATTACCTATTGGTCGAAGTGGAATGAGGCCGTACGTGTTAGCTAAGGCTGGTGTAATCTCGCTGCCAGGGTTGCAGACTTGGCTCTTTTTGAGCCAGATACCAAACATTTGTCTATTTAAAAAAAAAAAAAGCTTTCAAACAACTGATTTGTTCTTGGGCTCTGTGTTGGATTCAACAGAATTTAGGTTAAAACCGACAATTTTTCTAAATAAAACAATACTTCTACTTCTCTCAAAATGATAATTGATATGATCAGGGTTCGGTCATAACTGATGCCTCCATTCAAGAATCATTTCTTATTATGTTGCTCTAATGTATGAAGAAAGGTTAATAAACTATACTACCCATGTAATAATCCAATACACAGACAGTTCGTAGGAAATTTCTCGTAAGTCAAATCCTGACTCCAGTAGGGCCTACATTCGGACATAGTTTGGCTCAATTTTGATTTTCGTATGCGATTTGGCTCCCGCTCGATAAAAAGTAGGGAACCCTGCTCGGTACGCCTATCATAGGTCTAGACTAGATCTAAGTTTAGAGCTAGGCCCTAGATAATTTGAGACAGTGTGTTTCGGCAAGACGAATTCAGGGAAATCCTTAGCAAACGCGGCTGTTGCTTTGAAAAGCAGCCAGCTCCTAGCAATGGTAATAAAGCTGATCCTTTCATCAAAACTTTCTTCCAGCGACACCGTCATAATCATTTTACCCACAAGGAGTAAACATTAAGTGAGAACAGTTATCATATTGTTGTTATCGTTGAGTTAGTCTAGTTGTTATAATTGTTTTTGTCGTGGTTGTTGTCACGATACTTTGCTGATGTTATCATGCGTTCTTGGTTTTGACAGTGATGCAAATTTTTGTCGCATGATATCTCGTTTGTCTACCGCATCCTTACCTAAAGAAAATGTAGAGTGACCAAAAGGTAACTGTGCAGTGATTCGGGTAGCCAGTGCGCAGATTTGACTACCCCATTTCGACCCCCGCACTACGCCCCTGCATCGGTCTGCTGTGACATCTGTTTGACACTTGCCAATGAATTTCTCGACTCTGAAAATTCACGTGAGGATACAAGAATTATTTGCTTACGCCCATTAATATAGAAGTCACAGCCGGGATCCATATGGCGCCAGTGTGAATTTACATACATTATGTTGTTGTTGTACGTCCATTGTGAGCAAAGAGGACCATAAACATCCGATTTAAAATTGGAGATTCTTGTGAATGCGGAGATGACCAATCAGTCCGAAGTGGGATAATTGTATATATATGACTGATACAGGAGGGAGAGGAGGAGGAGGGGGGAGGGGAGGGAACAGAACGCACACTATGAAATGGATATAGCCCACTTTATTCTCACATGGTTTTTCAATAGGAGATTTTCTACGTGTTTCTACCCGGTTCCATGTAAATTCCATATGAATCCCAGATGAAATCCACAGGTTACCCGCTTATATCTTACTTGGAAAGCCAACAAGTTTTACCATAATTTATGTTTATCGGATGAATGCCATAGATTCCTCATGTACAGTAAGTCTCAAGTTTCTCCCATGGTATTCCCACTTTTTTAAACATCAGTGGCGGCTCGTTTATTCAACAGTGGGCGCTCAAGTTCGTGAAATTATTCATGATCTTCTTCCGAAGGCTGTTAGGATGTTTATATTTTTATCCGACTATGTGTCTGATTGTCGGTCCATTGATCCGGTTATCTCTACACTTGTCTGCTTGTCTATCTGTTTGCAGTGGTAGCTGTATGTCCATATTTTATAACATTGTAACAATAAAAATAAAATTACCAAAAAAAGCAAATACGACACCAAAAACTCAGAGAATATTCCTGAAATTCAGATATAGGCTGCTGTTCCCAGGCCAGTCCAGTGTTGTCACTCTGATCTTGGCCAAAAAATACTGTGCGACCTTCGACCAATGGCATGGAGCACCATCATGCATGAAAATGGAGCACTGGTGTACGTACATGGGCAGTTTCAGTTTCCCCTGCAGAAGATTCACATACTTAGCCCCATTGATTGTTGTTCCAGGAGTCACAGATTTCGACATGCCACCCCAAATCATCTGTCTTGGTGGATGTTTCTTGGTTTAAATTGTATACTTTTTATCAAATCTCTTATCAGGAGGCCTTCTAATGCTTCCTTTGCATATTACAAAATTGTTACAGAGTAGAATCATCTAAAAACATAACTTTGCCCCCAATCTTCAGCATTCCAGATTTCGTGTTGCTTGGCAAATGCTAGACGCTTGAATTTCATAACAGATAAACGGGCTTTGCGAGCTGGTTTAAATGATTTAAGACCAAACTCAAACCTCAGACGACGTGACACTGTCTTAGAGCTGACATTTGTATCTCTTTGAAGAAGAGCAGCACGTATCTTCCTGCAAGAACTCGTCGGGAAACGTGAAGCGATGTGCTTCATCAAATGGTCATCTCAAGCACTGGTTTTCCTTGGACATCCCCTTCTTTCTTTGTCACGAAATGCCCCAGAGTTTTGGAAATTCACAATAGCAATGTGCACAGCTGTTTTGTTACTACCGAATTTTATACTAATTTCACGTTCAGAATAGCCCTCATCGTGTAGTGCCACAATTTGAGCCCTTTGTGTTGGTGAAAGTGAGTATTGTTTGGCCTATTTTCTTAGCTTGTATTATCACAACTGTTCCTAAGTTGACAATGGCAAAGGCTTTTTGACTAAACATCATGTGTTAAGAAGGCTGATGCAATAGTAACAAGGTATTGCATCAGTAGGATCATGTAATGTAATGCCGTACAAAAAAAAAACAACACTTACAGCAGAATGATTATAAACTTTTGTTACTGACTATATTATATTAGTGCCTGATATCGAGGTTCCACTGTACTTTATACTGATATTAACTACAATAATAAAATGACGGAGTAATAATGAAGTCGTGTATGTGAAATTGATACTTGAAAACAAAGTATACTTACTCAATGAATACTTTTAGAGAAGGTTTTACTCTATTTCGGTTCGACTTTGGCCTGACTAAAACACTATAAACGGGCGAGGAAAATAAAGATTGTACTATAGCTTGTAACGAGTCCCGCCCTCTTACTGATCACTACATTCCATTCAATTAAGTTTGCTTTGTGTCAAGTAACCCACTGTGGCGTATTATTCAAGACAAAAGCATTCCATAACATAGCCAATGATGTTTTTTAAAAAAGATCGTGATCCGTCGTCTTGATGTGTGAGCCCTCTAATTTAATAAAATGTCACTTTGGCTGCACCTAAGCTTTAAATATGCAAACTCTGGTAAATCTCGTACAGTACTCTCCGTTTTCTAGTACTGATCACTCTTGCCTTATTTTTTAATCTCCCGGGATCTGTCCCGAATCTTGAAGATCGCATCCAAATAAGATAAGACAAAATTTGTTGTCTTGAATGCGTATAATATATCACTTATTTACAACGTTAATAACAGACTAGGGGCATAAATCACAAACAATTAATATTAATTTTACGAAGTGTTTAAAAAGTATAGGCAAGATTATTAATCTGATTTTATTTTACAATATCATATGAGATACAAGTTTGACATATACTGTTTCAGCGGCCTCATTATTTTACGAAAAAATGCTACATTGAATTTGGCGGAAATCTTCCTGTTTTCTTGAAGAGAGACCGCCACATTGTCAAGCATTGTTACCAATTGTAAAATTGAATAAAGGATATTCCGGGGACAATGGCTAAAAGGCAACGTAGGTCGGCACCAAATCATAATGGAGAATATGTACCGGCTAGCGGGCATTATAATTCTGAAAACTTTCAAATTCTAGGCTTCTTGATATCAGCATAACAAACCAGCAATGAATGAATGAATGAATGAATGAATGAATGAATGAATGAATGAATGAATGAATGAATTTGCTCACCTTCAAAGATAGAGACAGCCGATATTACTTGAGGCGTGATATTGCACTACCAAAGCAGATCTCTCTTTGATAACAATTCAGCAGGAGAAAAAAAAGTTATAGTATTCCTGGTTTTAAAACAGAGATAGGATAGAAGAAAAGAACCGTCAGAATCTACTGATATCTACTGGCAGTGATGATGGTCCCTGCAGTTTGTAAAGAGGTGTTTCGATAGGTGCGATCAGGCCAAAGAGGAAAGTCCCCTTTTTGTGGAAATCATAGAACTCCCTCTTTTCAGTTTTGCCACCGCCTCCACAAAACTGTGCGACAGCACTTGATTAGTCTACCTCTTGTACAAATAACGTCAACCTCTTCACGCCACGCCACACCACAGACGCTGTTCGCGCGCCTTTCTAGCTGCAGATCGCCCATCTCAGGATGGGTATATTGCGGCTGTTTGTGGTGACGAATGCGCGGCTGTCCTGATACGACTACTGTTAATGGACGTAGTGGGCTTGGGTGGAAATGATGCATCATGGAGAAACACATCTTCCATGCCAAACAAAACTGACCAAAAAAAAAATATAGGCTACAAAACTAAACAATGCACCCCCAAAAATGCTAATACAACTTCCGCAGTGCGTTCTGGCACGAGACACTTGAACAAGGGGACAAAATTAATGGCTGTATCTTGCGTGAACTGCCATTTGGGACGGTCTTGCCGAGTGTCCTACAAGACGGCATCCGGCACGCCGCCAATAAGGAACAAAAAAAGCCATTGATCCGATTGATCCGAACAAGGAGAAATGATACCGGTAATCTAGTCGGTAGACCTATCGCAGAATATTACATCGTGCAGAACAGGCATTCCCATTGAGTGACGTCAAATAAGAAAAAAAATAAGAATGCGGTAACGCGAAAAGGCCACGTCGCTTCGACTATGTCGCTCCTCAAATAACTTCCGTACGAAAAACTATAATAATGGAAAGTAGTGGAAATCAGATACCGGTATAACGTGATCGGACATCATGACCAAGAAAGATGCGTAATTTCATTTTTCTTAGGCCACTAAGTGGTTTACAACTCATGACCTAACTTCATTGCTTTGCTAGATCTGGATCCATATTTACCACGCATGTGAATGAGTGGATGAAGACATCTGAAAATTTCCGTAGGAACTCAGATTACTGAGCCCCAGAGCACGACAACTGAGCACCAATAATAAGACAACTGAGCACCAATGATAAGATATCAGAGCACCATTGATAAGACATCTAAGCACCAATAATAAGAGAACTGAGCACCAATGATAAGACATCTGAGCACCAATGATAAGACAACTGAGCATCAATGATAAGACAACTGGGCACCACGGACAAGAATACTGAGCACTAACATTTTGTTAAAAATTGTACTTACCCTAAAAGTTGAAAACTGTATTCCGCATAGCATTCACCGAGGGTCTCTTCACGTAGTTTCGGTTCTGGGTTTAAAAAACCCATTTTTGTTGTAGCCAACCTTGATAAAAATCAACATTTACATTATTTAATACAGCATACTAGCTTTCACAATCGCCGTGATTCATTGTCACTTCCAACCGTACCAAGTAATCAAAAACAGTTAAGATACACAACTTAATGTGCAGTGAGAGTCTTCACTTACCCTCCTCTCTACCCCAGCTCCGAACACACACACACACACACACACACACACACACACACACACACACACACACACACACAGAGAGAGAGAGAGAGAGAGAGAGAGAGAGAGAGAACCAACATAACTGCACGCAGAGTGAGAGAACATAATATACTAGCACGTAGAGATCTACAGTGTTTGCAACCATTTACCAATTCTAAGTCAACATTTTACAAAAACAAAAAAAAAAGTTTAGTGTACACCATTTTTTTTTCTAAACTCATGCTTAGTTGATGTAGGCTATAGTCTAACTTACGGGCTCATTTGCTATAGTACTACGGTGCTCAGTTGACTTGCGGTCTTTCCATACGAGAGTGGGGTGGGGGGGAGGGGGATAATATTTTAGTTTAAATTAATATTATGGGTAATGTCCAATGACTCTTCCAACCTATGTTTGGTTTACGGTTAAGCAATGAGAAATGTCACCGTCATATTAGAGGAAACTTATGAAAAAAAAAACTAAGAACGGAGACTGCGCGAACTATGTAATAGTTTTGAGCCGTGATTTTAAAAAAAAAAACAAACTCCTATTCAGCTCCTAACAAATTATGATTACAGGTTCAAATAGTAGACTAAAAAATCTGGCCTCTGGACAGATTGCCTTAAAATCCATAGGGAATTATTTTCTCATATGCAATTTATTTGAGGTACATTTATCGCCAAAGTAATTATTAACATATGTAGGTCTTTTCCAACCGAGTTGGTATTCATCATATTGCGGATCTTTGCCACTGTCAAAGATAGTTTTTTCAGCTTCTTTTCATTAAACTCGGATAATCTCGAAAGCTAAATGTAACATTACACGTTCATGCACTTTAAGCGCATTTAATTTGACCACTATAATATAATATAGTCTAGAGGCAGACATCCCAATTCATAATGTTTGTTCTCCCCATCGAGACAAAAGCAGCCGGCGGTCTATTTCATTTAAACATATTAAACAAGTATGGGGCACCGGCCAGGCTTAAAATGTCTGCAGGACTTTGTAATTTGGAGATGAAAGTGCGATATTTAAACGAAAAGAGCTAGACTATTAAGAGCGGTGCACCATATTTTGATGTTTAGCCTACATGTTCATGTGAGTTCAGTCAGTGCAGTTTTGTGTCACTCGAAGCTCCGCCTCGCGCTGTTTCTTCGAATTTTTGTCGGTTCCGCGATATTAAAAACAGTGTCGGTGGCATGCTGTTTGCATTTTGATCTAGATCTAGGTCCCTTCTTATGGGGCTAGTGAACGACTTTCGTTTTAAGGCCACTACCTTGGCCTGCCCGAAACGAGCCGAAAGTTAGGAGAAATTTAGTTCACAGTACAAAATAATAGTCTTTGAATAACAAAGAGATTAATGCGCAATTTTAACAGTAAGACCAATTTCCTCTCATGTGGTCAAGACCCCCAGAGACGCACAATGTAGAACATTTACAAAACATCGAAATAGCATTTGTTTGTTTTTTTTATGCGTCAATTTCAACTTCAATTTCAATTTTGTTTATTAGCTCTTGCAGAATTCTACACTGAGCAATGCAAACAAATACAAAAATACATTTCAAAATGGTGAACTTTGAGGGCACATACTTACCAACGTATTGAAATGAAATATTTATGCTTATCTAACATAAGATGGGTAATATTAATGGTGGTAAGATATATAATAAATCTCATCGTTCTACACATATGGATTGAGTTACATTTAGGTGGAATACTTCATGCATCTGAATTGTCGTTGCTTAAATCTATAGGTCTAGTGTCTTATACGGTGGAGGAGGAGGGGTGGGTGTATCAAGAAGATGATAATTACAAAAATAAAGAAAAAATAAAAAAGAGAGAGGGAGGGAGCGAGAGAGTGGGACTCGGGAAGATGTGTTATGATTCAAATGAAACAAAGGAGTTGCACAGGGTATCCAACAATCAGCAGCCGCTTAGGGAAGATATTGAAGGGCCTTTAATTTTCTGTAGTTTTTTATTCATGAATATTTAGTTCACTTTCAAACATTTAGATTAAGACCATCACAGAACGTCCTAACCAGCCGACTGTCGGTGTCTTACTACCGAAGTGAGAGAGAGTAAGCTTGTGAGTGTATAAATATTCTTTCAAAACTATGTCAAGCGGTTGGAATGCTAAGAAGTGGCAAGTAGGGCTGAAAACGAAACTAAAACGAAAACGAAAAAAAATAGTTTTTAAAAACTAAAACGAAAACGAAAACGATATTAACCTGAAAACTAAAACTAAAACTAAAACGAAAACGAAAATAACATCAAAACTAAAACGAAACTAAAACGAAATATCATCCGCAACTTAAAACGAAAACTAAAACTAAAACGAAAATACCAAAATTCGTTTTTTAAAACTATTTTGAAAGCAATTTCGTTTTCGTTTTTATAACTTTTTTGGGACTCAGCTAATGTGAGAGACCTGGATTGTTTTGCAGAACTATTCCAAAGGTTATTTCGTTTTCGGTTATATAACTATTGTGGGACTCACAACTGTTGTAAAAGACCAGAACCGTTTTTCAAAACTATTTTGAAATGTATTTCGTTTTTCAAAACTATTTTGAGACTGCGCGGGGCGGCACAAACGAAAATAGGTTTTGAAACTAAAACTAAAACGAAAATAGATTTTGAAACTAAAACTAAAACTAAAATAGATTTTGAAACTAAAACTAAAACGAAATTAAAACTAAAACGAAACTAAAACTAAAACGAAACTAAAACTAAAACGAAACTAAAACTAAAATGAAACTAAAACTAAAATAGATTTTGAAACTAAAACTAAAACGAAACTAAAACTAAAATAGATTTTGAAACTAAAACTAAAACGAAACTAAAACGAAAATTTATGAAAATATCACAACGATTTCACCCCTAGTGGCAAGGCATATTAATTGTAACCAATCTACCATTGTGAGACTGAATCAGAGAATTCAGGCGACAGGAACCACCAATGGCCCGGACAATCACGTGTAACAATACCTGCACAAGATCGCCTGATAAGACTTTCAGTTTCACATTTACGGAATCGCTTCCAGACGGCAGTCCGGACAGCCGCTTAAACTCCTGGAACCAGGGGACCTGTCAGCGCACATACTGCCTAGACTTCATGCCGCTGCGCTGGCCTATTGAACATAATATGTCCTCTCACTGGCCAGGTCATCATTAGGCGTCAAATGATCAACAGACTGGTGAGGGCTCAACAAAATATTCGTCGTCCGAGAGCAGAATAGATATCAACGATGTTTTCTGATGAGGACCGTTTTCATGTCTCCTTTGCAGACAGACGAGTTCGCGTCTGGCGTCGTCCAGGGGAACGATTCGCCAATGCCTGTGTGATGCTGCACGACAGGTACGGAGGGGCAAGTGTACTCGTGAGGGGTGGATTTTCCTATGACCATCGCACTCCTCTTCATATATTCAGAGTGAATGTCTACACTGATGTCTACATCAATCAAGTGCTGAGATCTATTGTAGTGCCATTTTTCCAGAATCATGGAAATCTGCTGATCTTTCAGCATGATAACGCGAAGCCAACGTAACAAGGAATTTCTTAGCCCAGCAACCCTTTCATGTAATGGACTGGCCTGCAAACTCGCCGACATGAACCCAATCGAGCATGCATCGGATGAACTTAATCGGAGGGCCCGCCAGCATGTTATCAACGATGTTAACTAACAACTTGGAGCCTGCGGCCATTGCAGAATGGAATACCATACCCCAAAGTCTTTTTTGAGACACTTTGCAACAATATGCCGATGCCAAGCCTATAGTGATGTTCGTGGGGGTCACACCGCATATTGATGATGGCTTCATTACATGAGTGCAACTTTTGTTATCGCACCCTAGGGGCGATAACACCTTGCCAACGGTCCTGAATAATCTAATTTTTGGAAATGCAGCGAATTCAATTCAGTAAATGCATAAGGAATTTGAAATTATGAGTATTTAAGGTACTTCATTTTTGCTCAATGAGTTGTGCTGTTCATACGAAGTAATGCGTTTTTAGTGATCGCCAGTATATTTTACAGCTTTATTACTTCAATATAACTTTTTTGACACATCTACTGCTCATAGTGGAATGAAAAGATTCGTACCGACGTGTTATCATACGAACACAGAGTACTGGCTGGACAGCCTGACCGTGTGGCTTGAACGTATTTGACATAAAGTTATAGCCGCCACACGCGCACTGAGTGTAAGAATTCTGACTTTACCTAATGTACCATGTGAATTGTCTAGGGCAGGCAGATACGTTACATCAAATTGAAAGACACTGTAAAGACTGTTTTATTCGAATAATTGGGTATTTTATGGTTTAACCTTCACCGGCTGTCGATAAATACTTCCTATTAAGTCCGTCGTGGGGCATACAGTGCCCCACACTCTTTATATAGCAGAAAATAGAAAACCTGCATTACGGCTATCGTGGGGTATACAGTGCCTCATAATTTTTTTTATAGTAAAAACACACATCTTCTTGTAAGACTGTCGTGAGGCATGGAAGTACCCATGAAGATTATAAAGGGGAAAAGAGGAAAATCATAATATAGGCGCGATAATAACTCGACATTCCTTTCATATCACTATCAGTCGATTTCATAATGGGGGAGCTAAAGGAAGCATTTGTGTATATGAAGTAATTATTTCATGTGTGCTGTATTTAAGTGCACATGTTTATTGTCACCAACCATCCTCATCCATTTAGAATCGTCGTATTCATATCTGCAGACAAAAGCCTAAGTAAGTTCTGGAACCTGCATGCACGAATGAACAATGCAAAGGCGCCTCAAACATTACCAAACATAGTGCTTGATCAGGGTCAGATCCTACGAACAGATGAAGAAAAAGGCAAGGCCCTGTTTGAGCGCTATTTACAACAGACGGACCGCGGGGACGGGGAGAAGCGACGGTCCTGGAAGGATGCCCTTGATGAGGCGCGAACAGATGAGGACCCACTGCCCGAGGAATTAATCACTCCAGACACATTGGTCAGCCACTTAAAAGCAACAAAAGACACTGCACATGATGGGGTACGCTACCAGCAAATCCGCAACCTTGGTGACGATGGAATTGGACGAGTATGTGCGGAGTTCAACAAATGCCTAAAGTCAGGCAGAATACCAGAGGACTGGCTCCACAGCATACTTCCAAAGCCCAACAAGGACCGCAAAAAGCTCAGTGGATACAGGATCATCACCATGCAGAACACGTTCGGTAAACTGCTGGAAAGAGTGGTTGCAAGAAGGATTGCAGCCCAGCTGGAGATCGATCACGCATTGCGGATACCCTGGGAAGCTACCGCCCACGTAAGGACACATGGACAAATGCAGCCACCTTTGCTTATGATGGCTATGAAGGATTCCAGAACAAAGAGAAGACTCTTGCCGTCGCGTTGGACCTGGAAGATGCATACAACAGAGTAGACTACGGCCTGCTGATAGAACTAATGATTCAATGTAGAGTGAGTCCCATACATACAAATTTCGTTGCCACTGCGTTACTAGAGAGATGTGTGGCAATGCGCGTGGGCACCTGGACATCTGCGCCTATCAAGATCCATCCGGGAATGCCTCAGGGCTTGCCCCTGTCGCCTGTTTTATATAACATATACACATCTAGCATAGCAAGAATGGTGAGCACAGGGCTGGGTAGAACGCTAACTTTTGCAGATGACATTCTGATCTATCAGACAGGTTCAGATAGAAAAGCTCTAGTGGACAACATGCAAGGGATACTGGACAAGATGTATGAGTGGTGTGAGGCATCAGGAAGCAAAATCAACCCTGAAAAGGCAGGAGCACTATGGTGTTCCCTTAAAGGAACAGGGATAGCTATCTGCTTCACAGCCTTAAAAATCCACAATATTTTTTCATAAATTTTCAGTCCCTTACACGTTTTCTTCGCCCGAGCGCTTCCGAGAAAATGCAGCTTGAAAGTCGGGATTTTCACACCGCGCGGGTCGCCATAACTGGTAGTCCGGTCAGCGCGGGAATAAGGCGTGACGTCATAAAGCGAGAGGCGAGCTAGTAGTCGTTCTGCGAAGAGAAGTATCCACATGCAATAACTTTCCTTGGTGCTATACTTTATGCCTTATTTTCATATATATTCAATAAGTCTTTTGTTTGAAGACTGTGAACAAGTGCCCGATTTTGGCTGCAATGCTGTAATCTTAGAAAACGCAGGATGAATATTGGATAAAAGAAGCATCTGTCTGGGCACTGAGTGAGTCGCTTTATTAATGTATGCA
>JAWQUT010000322.1:823243-836249 GCA_033807755.1 Ellobium chinense
GACTTTCAAGCTGCGTTTTCTCGGGAGCGCTTGGGCGAAGGAAATGGGCAAGGGGTTGAAAATTTATGAAAAAATACTATGGATTTTTTAGGCTGTGAAGCAAATAGCTTCCCCTGTCCCTTTAATAACAGAGTTCCCAGGGCTGACCTTCCAACACCACAATTTGCAAACGCCGGGATTGAACGGGTTGCCAGAATAAAATATCTTGGAATTACGTTTGATCCAGCCTTGCCTTCAATGAACATGTGGAAATGGTGGTGCAGAGGGCAAGAAAGTGATTGAGTGCGCTGAAGAGCATGGCCAACGCTGACATGGAACAAAGATTGCTCTTTCTGCTTTATCAAGCGTTAGTTTTACCGGTCATCGACTATGGTCTTGGGGTTCTGACCCTGTCAGGGACTCAAATAACAAAGCTGGATCGGGTCCAGTATGAAGGCATGAGAACTGTTTTGGGGTGTACCAGGGACATGTTGGCTCTGCCCAGTATGCGCCAGAGACACAGGATGGCACAGGCCAAGACATATACGGGTGGCACAAGATAGACATCACCCCCTTCGCGACGCTATGCATGCTGTGAAGGGGCACAGATTGCGAAGAGGCAGCTCGTGGATGGCCGAAGCAGAGAAAACCATCACTGGTGTCTGTGATCCCAAGGACATTCGACTGGGCCCAGACTGGATATCCATAACTGAAATAATGAGACCTTTCACCGGGACTATCATCACACTGGGACGTCATTGTCGAGATTGGGCAGCAGAAGCAGTCGACTCCGAAGTCCGACAGCTTATCGAGGACAACTCAAGGCCCGGTGACCCTGTGATTTACACTGATGGGTCTGTGAAACGAGGGGACAGATCTGGATGGGGTTTCATGGCCAAATGCGATGGACGAACTGTGGCGGAGAGGAGTGGGGCATACAACCTAATTACATCAAGCATGAGGATGGAAGTGGAAGCCGCATCTGAAGCCTTCAGGTGGCTACAAACAACCCTTTTCAGACATGCGGTCATTGTCACAGACTCATGCAACATGCTCCAGAAAATCCAGAGTGGGCACTTCCGGGAGGATTGGCATCAGATCATACAGAAAAGCCACATCCGCTCCCTTGCATGAATCTTATGCCCAGGACACGCGGGAGTGATTGGAAATGAAAAAGCTGATGCGCTAGCTGGCATGACATCCAGGACGTCATGAATGCCCTTGGAGCGACCTATGGGGAGGAAGCCGGAGAGGAGGAATCGCAGACAATGAAGAGACTCCTCGACACGGGCTACAGGCGTAGCCAGGGGCGCACGTCACACCTGCGTGGCAAGTCTCGGGGGGCTAGAAACCAGATATCTACTGGTACCGTAAGTATTTACACCTTACGATGGCTGTTGGAAAGGGGGACGAAGTGTCTATGAGAATGCCCCGAACATGACGATGTCAGTCTTGAGACAAGGTATTGACAAGGTATTATAGTCGTCGTGATGTTTAAGGTCTTCATCGCCTTCATCACCATTTCTCTTGTCATTATCACCATCATTTTCGTTCACGTCGTCGTTTGTACTCGATTTTCTGCGTCTTCCTTTTCATCGTAATCATCACATTTCCACTTATTTGATCATAGACGGGCAAGAAAGCATGACTACACGCTAATAGACGATAGGCATTTTTCGTCGTCTGGCATTGTTTCATCAGTCAAGGGCTGTCTCCTTTCACACTTTCAGATATCAGTAATTACGACCGACAGTTGACTTATGAAGTGCTTAAGGATGAGCTGATATTCACATTAGATTATCAGAACCGCAAAGCTGAGACTCTCCAATGGATTAAATTATATATTTTTGACGCATTAGCCAGTTCACAGTCATGTCTATGAGAAAGGAAAATTTCCATGAAGAGACAAATGATAATTATCACGTTTAAAACGTAAAAGCATTATGAATGATTTATGACATTAATCATTTGCTTAATGTCTTTTTACCGGTATTCCTGAGAGACATGTACAGGTTGACACAGATAAAACGATACCAATGCCATCCGTAATGAACAGTAATAATCTCTAAATTTCAGTGGTCAACACCTGAGTCATAGGTCTATCAACTCAATGAATTTAGTTGACCTAACGATATCTACAGTATTTAAAAATCAAAACTATATGTGTGTTAAAATTGAATTCTGCGCTTTACACTCGCGATATACGTATAGACGTCTTAGAGTGATTCAGTTTACGCATCTTAAACTCGTATTGAAAACAGAAATTTGTTAATTAAAATACCAAGGTTTTTGGGGGTTTTTTTTGTCTGTTCAAAGCTGCCTAGGTGAAATCAGTCGCAAGCTTTTGATGTCGAAGAAACTAACAACAATGTTATGTAAGCATACAATTGCTAATGTTAACACCGGTTTGGGCTTCACGATCGAAAAGATCTGAAAAAATGCAGACTGCGCATGACTGAAAAACTTCAGGAAGACTAGGACCGTTTGAAATCTCAGCCACGGTCACATGCGGTCTTACACGCGCTAGGTCCGAGCAGAACGTCAAGCATATTATTATGAATGAGCTTGCATAATACACGCCTGGAAATGTCCGTGACGGGAAGAGTGCAGGTCATCACTGTAAACACCACTAGTGAGAGTCTCAGACAACTTCTGTTGCATGCTTTAGAGTTGTCACGTGCAACATTAAAATGAAAAGGTGAACACGCACTTAAAAAACAATATTCTGTTTTCCAGTATTTTCTCTCTCTGAATATTATCTATGGTGCCCACCGAGCCACTTTTCCGAAGAGAGAACACCGTTCTGTTATCGTGCGCGTGTGGAACGCACTGTCACTAAGGAGAGCTAGAGTGACCGGGATTTGCTCTTGCGTCTAGAGTTATTCATCTTCCCCGAACAGCAACGGCTTGTGACAAAAATGATGACGTCATTGAAGTTCCAGCAGCTAAGGACACCTTTACCTGACAATGTCTTCCTCAGCTTTCAATTAAGGTTCTGGTCATCCAAATTCAAAAGTAAAGTTTGACCGTGTAAGCTGGGTAAAGTATTCTGCATTTCTACTGCATGCTTTCGTTTGACACAACTGCCGTTTAGGGTGAAATTAAAAAAAATCACACCGCGTGTTTTCATTTATCCGCAGAGCACTGGCTAGACAGCTTGGCCGCGCGGCTAGAACGTATTTGACGTAAGCTTATGCCGCCACACACCGTGCGTGTAAGAATTCGGACTTTGCATAATGCAACCCTGTGTTGTCATGGAAAGGCAAACATTATATCATCTGTATAGACACTTTGAAGACTTCTATCGGAATAATAGGGTATCACATGAATTAACATGGTCTGTAGGACGATTCAGTTTTCCTTTAAATATATACTCAGTGATCTTGACATTGATGCCAATCTTGACATTGATGCCAGGGCGCTAATATGTAATTGGTTTGAGACCAAAATGGAAAGCGAACCAGGGTGGTCTAGTTTTCAGACGAAGCGCTTTGCTTGATATCCAGCTACATCAAATGAAAAAAAAACAACAACTATCTCTTAGGCTGGTCAGTCACCACCGTAATATACTTGAAAGGCCTTTACAATCACAGAAATGCACAGCCTGGATGGTCTTTAGCAGCCGTGACCTGTCTCCATGACGATGACAGTGACCAAAGAATGTTATATTGCCATGCTCAAGCAGTTCTAGGTGGCATTAGGACAGCGCCATTTTCATTGTGACTGCCATTTGCCAACAGTTTCTGCCAAATGGTTTCAGCAGGTTGGGGCTACACCTCACACTGCAAATGTTACTCTTGCTCGGTTGAAAGACAAGTCTGGACAGCGTCTAATCAGCAGACTTTTGGACACTGAGTTGGTGCCCCATAGTCGAGTTCATGTATGTCGAAACCGGATACCTCCAATTATTTATTAGTCGAAATAAAAGAAATAATAGTTTTTTTCCTTCTTTGCGTCTGTTAATTATCCTTGCATAAGACGAAGTAATTAATGCCCATTTCTGATTAGTCCAACTGCTCAGCGCTGCCACAGAGGCAAAATCACCTCCTGGCGTCTTCCCCGCGTGGTACTAAACAACGCCGACGGCTTGAAAAACAAACAAGACAGTGCCGCGGATATTAGAGAGAGGCAATAAAACTGGACACTGCGAGTGCCAGTAAAGAGCACAATAAGTAGGGCGTGTGTATTACACCACCGCTGATAAGACAGTAGGGGGAAGAGAATGCGGGAGGGCTCGGCTGAAAAATCGATCGATAATTAAACATCTCGGCAGCAGTGTATACACTGGCCCATTGCACTGTGACGGTAAATAAACAAGAGGCTGCCCTCGTGACCTCCCCAGTGTGCTCGCTCGCTCGCGTACGGTTGACTCATCTTTATCATTTTCAACTTGAATTAAATTGAATTTATCCTCTAAATAATGGCTTCCTCTAATCCTGTAAAGAGAAACCTCAAGACTCTTTCCATTGAGTCGAATATTAACATGCTCCAGGAAATCGACAGAGGTGCGATGTCGAAGAATGTCATAGCTGAGAAGTATGGCATTCCCGTTAGCATGCTTTCTACGATCTTGACAAACCGGGAACAAGTGGAAAAAGCGGCGGCCTCTTCATCTATTAAGCTACTACTCAGAGCGATTTCTTAGAAAAAGAAATAATCCCATTCAAAATACTTCCCCAATATGCCATCTTTAGTTACATCCCCTGTTGAATTACCCTCGTGACCTCCCCAGGGGGCTGGCTCGCTCGCATACGGTTGACCCGCCTTGGAAATCGTTAGTCGAATCCTGATTTCTCCAACTCATTGGGGTGGTCCCAGCGAATTGGAGTTAAGCGGACTCGACTGACCTGATTTCAACTCTCTTACTTTCACCCCAAGCTACATAAAGGACAGGCTTTATTAAATAGCTTCATAAAGTATCAAGAACTGCAGCACAACACAGAAAATGAGATCCACAACATTGCTTTTCCAACTTGTCAGCTTGTTTTTCGGAACTTTGAATCGAGGGTGCGGCTATGCCTTGAAATAGGAGAAAGGAACACAGACTAACATTCCTTACAAAGGAACATGGCAGTCTTTTGTTTTTGTAGGATGGTCATGCATGGAATAATTCATGCTCTTGTCAAAAATTTATTATGATACAGATTGAGGAAAACATGCAGTACTATTTTTTCATTGTAATGTTATATGTTGAACGATGAAATTTGTTTACGTTCATTTTGCGCACATTTTTGCCGCAAAAAAATTTGTACCCATTTTGTTTTTTATTTTGTATATACTGTATATATATGATAGGTCATACTTTTTTTTCCACAATAAAGATCCATACTTAGATATTTTACATGTGAGTTTTTTTCAGCATTTGATTGATCTTTGAATAGTGACCACCTCACGTGTCTTCTATAGACGATGTATTGCTAATTACAGGTATTTAATTGTCCTTTGTCCTGACTGAAAACTTCGGCCTTGAACCTAACCTTCTATCCGTAAGCAGCATATCATTTTAATTTGTCCTACAATATAGCCATTTTTATCAGTAAACATCATTTTAACGTCTTATTTAGATTAAATTAAACAAAGAACCCATAGACATATCACCAAAACATGTTGTTCTGGTGGTTTGCTAAGCCCATATGACTGCCAAAACGCCACTTGTTATCACATCTCTAAAGAAAAGGTATGGACAGCTGCGTGTCCCACGACAGCCGACTCGCTATACATACCACAACACGATAGTGCTCTAGTCTAAGGATGCAAACGCAGTGCCTTCACATTCCCCTCGTTTTCTTTGTGAAACCTTCTTTCACTGTGAAACTGACGGGAGATCTATACAGTCTAATCTCTAGTCGACGACGGAGTGGCACCCATTCACTTTTCCCTCACTTTCACAACTGTCCCGTGATTGGCCCGTGAAGATTTGAGTTTTAGCTCTGCAATAAAATTTCCCCCGTTTTTGCTTCAGGGTCATTCCATGGTAACTGACGGGACATTTAGGCAATACTTTTCAGACAAAAAAGCACTCGCAGATTTACTTACAATCCATTTTATTTAGACCTAGTTTTCTTTACACAAATAAAAAAAAAAAGCAATGGCAAATTCAATGACAAAACTAACACTTGACTTAAGAGATAAACTGGATCTCATATAATCACACTCATAGGGTTGGTAATTGATGGAACAGAAAAAGTACCTTCGTTTTCATATGGTAACCCAAAGTAGCAAAATTTCTGAAATTCAACCACTGATAATAGGAAAACATATTTTTAAACACCCAGATAATGCATCTTAACATGTCGATAAAGCAATTTTATCCAACAATAATAATCTAGCATACCAGGGCCTTCTTTCTGAGAAACTCATGGGAGAAAAGATTGGTAACCGATGGGACACAATGGTAACACAATATTCTAGAGAAGAAAGCTACTTTGCACATGACCATGCACGAGGGAAAAATCTATTAAAACTTTTATTCCTACTATTCTGCACAATGATGCACCAACTTCCTGTATAGTAAGCTGCATTTGAAAAATTGGCCCTCAGATAACATTTTACATGAAACGACCCTTCAACAAATCAAGTGGTCGACATAGTCAAGCCTAGATCTAGACCTAGCGGGAGCAGGCAGTGTGAAGTGTAGTGTGTTGTCCGCTTTTCAGTGGAAGATCCAACCAATTCTGGAAGCAAACGAAATGTGGGTGGCTTCATCCTTAAATATGAGACACATTAAAAATTTGTCTTCTAAAACTTCATCAAGCAAATTCGCCATAACGTTCCCTTTTCTGAAATATACCCAATAATTCTGTCTTCTGTTATGGCGTCCTTTTAACAAGATGAGCAACAAGAGCTGTATCGCCAACACCACAGCGCTTCCATCTTGGAACGTGGATTCCAAATGGAAAGTGAAACGGATGCAATTCGGTTGCATATCCAACTCGATTTCTACTCAGGCACTGCGTTTGCAGCCTAAGCATGCCTCGTAACCTTCATAATTTCATAAAATATTTTCTTCCCCTGAACAAGTTCATTAAGAAGGATGAAAAGTATCATTTAGCTAAATTTGCTCTACAGACAGCAGATTAAACAATTTTACAGAATTCTAAGTTGTACAGAGTGCATTGCTATTCTCCAAGAAATATTTATGAGGAGTGCAGTAACTCCATCAATGTTGAGAGAAAATACTGTTGTCAGATAACTCAGAGCAATCATTCAAAGAGTTTTGAAATTTCTTATAGTCCGGCCGCTTAAGACACGTTTGCGTGCAAATCGTGCACTTTGTGATACCCAACTGACCTTCACATAATAAAATCTACATCATTTTCTGATTCTAAAACGAGGTGGGCCGTCATGGTATGACCACTGGAACCATCTAAAAATGGGTTTTGAAGATGCGAAAAACCGCGAAAGTTTCCTGTGTTTACCCAAATTACCGTTAAGTGAGAATTTCGCTTTCCTATGTAAAAGATCTGTTGAAATCGTCTGGAAACAATGACCAAATATTTGTTTTTACATTTGGTAGTGTTCTCCATAATGTAAACGTGCAAATTTTTTAAAAACGAATTTTCATTCTTGGAACACGCATTAGGCCGGAACTTTTTTTTGACTGGCGTGTTGATGAAATTTCAGTTCAGCTATTTAAAACATAACTGATCGCTAAAAGCCTATTTCTGAATACACTGAAAAATTTTGTCTACAAAACGCTATTTCACGACTTAAGTTCAACATTAACTGCTTCCAATTGCAATCAAAAGAATACCCACCACCCCTTCGCTGCTACAAGCATTTCCCCCTCTTGTCATCATTCCCTAAAAACAGAAACAACTGGCTTTCAGAGGAACTAAATCTCATTGTTCAAAAGTGTGACTGTGTCCAGTTATAAGTGAAAGAAAACAGTGATTTAGCATGACGTATGGCATACGTCAAAAGAGCACTCAAGAGGTTAAAAGATACCACGGGCGTTTCCATCTTAACGACACCGTTTGGAGTGAATGAGTCATTGTGTTGTTATCTCTTCTAAACCAAAGCGAATGTTCTGCATATTTGATACGTGGATCTAAGATATTTTTACTTCAGAAAAACGAGGGGAAAAAGACATCTTTAGCAATTAATATAAGCTTTCCGTTAAAGTCGAAAATCGACCGACTGGAGTAAATCAGGCAAGACTTTTCATTGAAACACGCGCATTAGAAATAGTGACCAGGATAAAAAAAAAAAAAAGACGAAGTCAAACTTGGTTTCAACTAAAGAAATGGCTAACACTAACCNCACCAAAAAAAAAAATAAAAATTCGGCGTTACCGGTACTGAAAAACGATTAAATTGATTGACCAATCGGTTGTTGCATATTTTTTCTTCTACAGATTATTAAGAAAACTTTTACAACAAACATAACAAAAAGGGGCAAAAATAGATGTCACATTAAGACAAACTGGTTTATTACAAGCCCATGCACAATTTTAAAACGATACTTTTATTAGGAGTAAAGATGTTAAAGAAAAACCTTGTTTTGTTTGTGAACGCGCTACAGTAGAACAGGAGTAAAACTGAATAGTCAGGGAATAGTCCGGGACAGATGAAATGAATTGGGGCGCCACCCACAAATAAGGATTCTAAAGTTTTTTTTTGCATTCTCTAACAGAGCAATATCTCTCGTAACTGGACACAAAAGTTTACCACGCTCGGAAGGGTGGAACTAGCTTTTTTAGTGGACAGTGGTCAGTTAGGGTCAGAACCCACCTATTTCCACTTAATTGCTCAAAACAAAGGAAATAAAATTAGAAATAACATGAAATGAGTATGTTTCAAATTATTCAGTTTTAATACGATAAATCTGATTTTGTAGCCGAGAATTTAAAAGAGAAATAGAGCTAAAAACGAAATTTAGGGCGGTTTTTCTCAGTTTTACGACAGAATGTTTAAAATGCAATTAAAAAGTTCCATATCAGAACGCATAACGTTCCATATTGCCAATTTTTTTTAACAATATCGATGCATGAGGTGTAGGGCTACATAGCATGTTTGACACTAGAGCGTCGGGTCTGCAACTTTTAAGTGGACATTGGTCAACATAAGATGAATCTCTATTTTCTTTTCCTCGTTTGGAGCCAAGACATGTAAAATTATCAGGCCCGCAAACTGCACAGTAACAAGCAGGTTTTCATGTAATATGATAATGAAGTATCTTCCAAACAATGGTGCAAGAAGTCGCCCTGATCAATATAGTCGAACTGGACTGTCTAGTGGACAGTGGTCGCCAGGAGTCAGTGACCATCAATTAACACATTTAGCTCAAAAGAAGACATGAAATTTAAAGCAACAGAAGCATGTTTCTGTTAAAATATTGCATTCAGATATGACTGAATTAGCCTTTTCTCCTCAAGTGCCAAATAGGGAAGGATACACAATTTAAATGTCATTTCCCCTGTATTACACGGAAAAGACAATGAACAACAGTTTAAGCAATCAACGTACATGATGTGATTCCCACAACACCATTCGTCTAAGAAAAATTACAAATTAATGCGTAAACAAAGATTATGACAGCTGCAACTACCCGCCTGCAATTAAAGAATGGACAATGGTCAATATAGAAACAGGTACATGGCAACCATGCTTTGGTATGCGCTCAAGAAGTTTCAGTCATTAGAAAAAATAGAGTACTGTTTCCTCGAAAGGGGTCATACCCAGAACGAAAACGATTCAGTACACTCGGTCATTGCTCGAGCTGCCAAAAAGATCCCCATCTACACACCCGAGCAGTGGTCCACTTTGATTCGTGGGGCCCGTCGTGATAGACTGTGAAAGACATGACTGAAGGTGACTTTACGATTTCAAGAAACTTTCAGCTGCCGTCAAGAATTTCGACAAAGATGACAACGGAGACAAGGTTCAATGGATGAAAATAAAGAGTCTCATCATTGAAAGATCAGACCAGAATGCGCTGAAAATCAAGTATGATTACAGTGAGGATTGACTTAATGCGTGGCAAGAGAAAATCCGAACAAACCGAGCTTCAGTTGGAAAAACTGCATGAGAAATCAGGAATAACAGAGACCAAGAAAGCATATTTGGTTTCTTTGTGCAGAATGGGACTGATTCCAGCTGCATACCATAATTTTTTGCAGCAACTTCCCACAGTGGTAGCCCCGCAGGAAGAAACAACACAGAATTCATAACTCATTTACCTCTGATATTCATTACCAACTGTTTGTTGATTCAATAGAATTTATCAAACTGAAAATGTTTGCAACAGCAATGTTGCGTAGGGTTCTTGCAAACTACAATTTCCCTCTAGTGGATATCCTTCTTTGGTTTAATTTTGTTGACTTAATTTTAGAAGATTTGAGAGAGGTCAATGGCTATCTTTTAAACGTGTGCATCCATCAAAGGATGGGTTGTTAATCAATATTTCTTTTGCCCCCGATATTGATTGTCAGCTGTCTATTAATTCCATACAGTTTATCAAGCTGAACATGTTTTTTTTTTTCACAGCAGGGTTGCATTAGGTTCTTGCAAACTGCATTTTACCTCTTGTGGGTATCCTTTGATTTAATTTCGTTGATTTAATTGTAGAAGATTTGGGAGAAGACAATCACTATCTTTCAAACTTGTGCATCCATCATTTGGTTTGTTTTCATTTCGTAAATGGGGGGCACTTATTGCTCATGTGTAGACATGATGAGAGATACGATTCTTTGGCCTATTTTACACAGTTTGATAATTATCTTATGTCAGTGCAGTGAGTGCACATTATCAGAACATAATGAATAAAAAATTCAACTCCATTTGGTACCCAAAAAACCATCTTCCATTGATGCGTTTGCCATATATTTTTTTTTCGATAATGCTGGGTGCCTATACAATATAATTTGTGTAATTCCCTTTATAGAGTTATCGCCATAGTGAATATTTGGATTATATATTGTTCATGCCATAGGTGGCATACACTTTGTAGCCATTGCATTAATCAGTTTACTTCACGAAGTAACTTTGATATATTTTCTCCAAACTGTACTCTCAAAATGAGATGGGATGAAAGTTGTTTACAATTTTTATTTCAGATGTAATGATTATTGGTCGTTCCATACAACAACGACAATAAAACGTTGATTTAATCACCTTGAAGCCTTATTTTTATTCAGCGCCACATTCCTGTATGTTTCAGTTTGCGTTACATTTTCGCGTTAATTTTTCAGCAAATTAGGGCAACAATCCTGTATATGGATCATACCGGAAAGTCGCACTAAAATATTTCAAACCACAATCCTATAAGTCGCATTTAGGCCACTTTTGCCAAAACTATTATTTTTTATGTTAAAAATCTGTTCATCGTGCATTATCATATATATTTACCTACTTCCATACCGAATATTGGCACTTTCTGACCAAAAATGTGTAAATGGTGAAGTTTTTTGCTTCTCCTGTAAAATTTTGAAAAAGTGAGTTGCCGGAGTGTTGAATCACAGCGACGTTGTGAAACTCAGGGCGGTCAAGACAGGTCTGAGGCATTTGTTATATTCTTTATTTTGAAACTTCGAAAACATTTCAACGCCATTGAAAGCTGAAAGAAGACCATTATATTCTATAGTATATTGAACCCGGGAGAACATGATCCCGTGGTTTTGTGACAAGACGGTGCACCATACTTGTGTGGAAAATAGCTGGCCAAAAAGTCAAAGCGTGTTATCAGTCTTCCGTTACGGCCTCACACACGTTAGCATTAGTTGCTTAGATTTAAACTCGAAGTATTAATTCAAAGCGATGTAACCGGGATATTAGTCATTACAGTCGATCTGGAACGATCATTCAGGGAAGTTTACCTGGCTATCTCCTGGGACAGGACCGCTCTTGCATTAATACAGTTCATTTAGTCATTGGTTGTGATTGTACCGTTTACCTCCTCATCAGTAAACCGAAGTCCAGCGTCGACTTCCATATTTTTTGTTTATGAAATCCGCGCCGCGGGGATCTATTTTGGGTTGTGTCCCCTTGATAGCACCGCTGCTTCCGTAAGTATGGAAACATTTGCAGGCCATTTTATTTGAAAATAAATTGGTCATCTAAATGGTCAATTTTGACCTCTTTCCACCCTTCCGATTTTGGTAAACTTTTGTGTTGTAGGTCACACAATATTGTTCTTCAGTCCTAAGAAAAAAAATCGTAGAATCCTCCAATTTGTGGGTCCAGACGTATGTGTCCCGGACTAGAAGAAGCAAACTGTTTTTTGGAAACATGTACAGTGGAGCTCACTTATTACGGGCACGTCTAGTACGTAAAATATGGATACTCCCGATTTTTCTTCTCTAGGGATACATGTACAGTTAATACTGTACGTCAATCTCAAGGTGTACGCATTATCCGTGCTCTACTGTGTAAAGAAAACAGAGTAAAAAGACTGTCGTGGAGACTGCTGTGGAGTAAAAATAGTAAAAAAGGTGGACAGTAACAAAAAAACAAGGGAGGGTGAAGCGAAAATCAGCCTTCTCGGATAATACTAGTTTTCAGCAGTGTGAGTCGACACTTGTCTGAGATACAAGACTTACAGCAGTATTATTGTACAGTCAACTCCGCTTAATCGCCCTCCGCTTAATCGCCTTTTCCGCTTAATCGCCTCGTTTCCTAGGGAACCGAATTTTTTCTATATAAAAGTCACTGGATAATCGCCTCACACTCCGGATAATCGACCACTCTTCAGCACCCATGAATTCAAAGATCAGCGGTTGAAGGGTTACAGTTGACAAATAAGCAATGTACACAGACGGTTTAACTGCGCCACGGATGGCAGACCGGTTGACTGAGTGACAGCTGCCACCCCGAAATATAGTAGGCAGGCCAACCAAAAAAAAGTCTTCTAAAAATCGAAAGGTAGGCAAATGTTTGTTACAAGCAAGCAACCTATATCAATGGAAAGCTTGAGACTCGCTGATTACGATGAACCCGGTTGCCCCGAGCAAATATGAATATTAAGGGCGTAATTAATATTTTAATATTCATAAAACTGATGACCCACACGGTGTGCCATAGTTTTTTTC
>JAWQUT010000322.1:839004-850905 GCA_033807755.1 Ellobium chinense
GTACGAACGGCAGTCACTGTCAATACATGATGATGTGATCCATTCCAGAAACAAGTTCATTATTCATGACTGATTATCATTATGAACTGTGGCGTTATTTTGTAGACGAGCCTAGAATACAGATGGAATTGAGATCTTGTATCTACCTTTATGTATGGAGATCTTTATCTGTTAGGCCTAGATTATAGACTAGTCTAGTTCAGTGGTTGGATCCTGTAGTGTAGAACTCGCTTGATTTTGATTCAAGTTTGGTTGGAAAATTAGGCTGTCAACCAGTTGTGAAAAGGGAAGGCAGCTAGAAGACCGTATTATTGGAATGTTATTATATTTAAATCTAGACTAGATCAGTTCTATGACAGTTGTATGCTCATTTTAATGTTAGCAGCTAACCAGTATATTGATTGCCAATGCTTGAAAGGGCCCCAGACCAGAATGCCGCAAATTCAAGTCTTTGTCTAGGCCTAGGCCTTGGCTTGGAGTGCTGCCCAAATTTTACATTTAAGTCTCTCCAGGCCTCAGAGTGCTGCCCAAGTTTTTAAATTTATGTCTCTCCAGGCCTCGGAGTGCTGCCCAAATTTTTAAATTTGTCTCTCCAGGCCTCGGAGTGCTGCCCAAGTTTTTAAATTTATGTCTCTCCAGGCCTCGGAGTGCTGCCCAAATTTTAAAATTTTATGTCTCTCCAGGGATCGGAGTGCTGCCCAGATTTTTTAAATGTATGTCTCTCCAGGCCTCTGGGTGCTGCCCAAATTTTTAAATTTATGTCTCTCCAGGCCTTGGAGTGCTGCCCAAATTTTTAAATTTATGTATGTCTCTCCAGGCCTTGGAGTGCTGCCTAAATTTTTAAACTTATGTCTCTCCAGGCCTCGGAGTGCTGCCCAGATTTTTAAAATTTATGTCTCTCCAGGCCACGGAGTGCTGCCCAAATTTTTAAATTTATGTCTCCCCAGGCCTCGGAGTGCTGCCCAGATTTTTTAAATTTATGTCTCTCCAGGCCTCGGAGTGCTGCCCAAATTTTTAAATTTATGTCTCTCCAGGCTTCGGAGTGCTGCCCAAATTTTTAAATTTATGTGTACCGTCTGTGCAATTTGCCCTATCATTAAGTAGCTTAAAGCATAAAATATTGGCTTGTAATCTAAGTCTGTTTATCATTGTGTCATCCTCAGATGCCTCAAATGGATTGTGAATGTCCGACGTCAGGTCTTGAATCTATCAAATGTGGCTGCAAAGAGATTATGCTCTGTGCATTTTGAAGAAAATGCTTACATGTGTCCCAGTGACATATCTTCATCACGCCTATTGCCAACAGCTGTGCCGACAATTATCAGTTGTCCAAACCCTCAAAAATCACTTACACCTTCCAGACCACCACCAAAATCAAGATCAACAACAGTGCATTCAAAAAAACGTAAACGAGAAGCCTCTCCCTCACCGCATTCTGAACCAGAACCATCTCCTCCAGATGTAGAAGTCACATTGGCAGAAATGCAACGCAGACTGGAGGAGGCAGAAAAAGGCATGGATGACCTCAGAAAGGAAAATCAAAGTCTGAAGTCTGACAATAGAAAACTCAGGTACAGAGTCAAAATACTGCAACAGCGGAAAATTCAAAAAATAAAGAATGAACACAAAGAAAAAGAGCTAGCCTTGCATAAAAAACTGGACCAGCAGCATAAAAGAGCTGTTCAGTCCATGCTGGACCTGTTACCACCTGTACCAGCTGCTCTGTTTCACATTTTGCTGTGACAAAAGAAGTGGGTAGCATGGAAGAATGAGAAAGAAGCAATGGAGATGTGCCTTGCAGTATTTTTTCGCAGCACATCTCCTTATGCTGTGCTACGCAGTTCAGGATTTTTGCTGCCACATTATAGCACACTGCGCAGAAAATTTTCAAAGGTGCTTGTCAGCACAGGCTTATGCCCTGTTTTGTTGGACATGGTCAGGATTAGGAACAAAGCCTTGAAAGACCATGAAAGACATGTGACACTGTCTTTAGATGGCATGACTCTGAAGCAGGGAATGACCTATAAACCACACAGTGATCAGGTCCTTGGATTTGTGGATTGTGGACAGTATCACAAGAGCACGGACATTGCTGACCAAGGGGTCATTTTAATGATTTGAGGCTTGACCTTGCGGTGGAAACAGATAATTGGCTTCTATCTGATCCGGCACAACCTCAGTGTATGTGTACTGAAACAAATTATATATGGCGCAATAACTGCTCTGACAAACATCGGCCTACACGTGGATGCTGTGGTGATGGATCAGGAATCATCACAGTGGAAACTAGTGCAAGACATGAGCATTACACCAGATCAGCCATGGGCGCAGCATGATAATGGAAAATTTGTAGTGGTTCCGGATCCACCCCATCTCCTTAAAAATGTTCGCAATAACCTCATGACAAAGGATGTGCGCTTTATGCACAATGGCACAAACATGACCGCAAAGTGGCAGCACCTTACTGCACTGTACGAACTCGACACTGCCCAGTCGATACGTGCAGTCCCTCGCTGGAATGAGAACCACTTCAAGCTACCCCGGGGAAAGAAGATGAAAGTTATTCTTGCTTGCCAGATATTGTCGCATTCTTGTGCAGCTGCACTCAGACTTTATGTTTCAAAGTCTCTACTTCCAACAGAAGCTCTGGAAACTGCTTTTTTTGTGGAGCAAATGAATGCTATGTGGGACTTTGTGGATTCACATTGCCTGAATGCCCCAACTGGAAAAAAGCCAGTGACTGCAAAGTTCTTTGAAGAGGACATGGAGCTTTTTGATTCGTTTTACAACTTTGTCAGCAGCTGGATGTTTCTGTCTAAGGGAAAGCCAAAGAGCATACCCAGCCATGCAGGATGGCTGCTAGCTTTGAGGAGCTTGAAAGCATTGGCAACTGACCTAATCCAGGAGAAGCAGCTCTTAAACCATCTTTGCCTACGCAAGTGTAATCAAGACCACATAGAAAATATGCACAGCCAAATTCGTGGCTACAATGGATTCAACGATCATTCCATGGTTGAAGCATATGTCAGTGCCATTCGTTGTCTTGGATGTTCAGCATCTACCACTGAGCTGTTGGACAAAACAGTCAGCACAGGGAGTAATTGTTTACCAGACAATGAACATGATAGTGGACATTTACCTGAGTTCATGGTAGCCCCAGACACTGTAGCAGTTTCTTTGCATGAAACAGACGAAAATGAAGCCCAGAGTGAATTCTGTGATCCAGTCTCAACCAGCTCACTCTCTTCCATTGAAACAGATATTGTTGAATATATTGCTGGATCTATTGTGAAGAAACTAATAAAGAAACCAAAGCTTCATAAGATTTGTGATGATTGCATACCACTTCTTACTGCATCTTCATCAAGTAATGCAGTTTCTTTGGTCACTCTCAAGGAATTTAAACAAGGTGCTCTGATTAGAGCCAGTGACAGTGTGATTAGGCTATGCACTGCATTGGAAGGTCATTTCAGAGAAGTTACACGAGATGGATTGCCTTTGGCCCAGCCAAGACAAGAATTTATTGTACACAGTTTTTTAAAGTCATTTGACCTCACAGATTTGGCCCTATCCTGTCCATCCAATCATTTAAACTCTTTACTTCATGCCATACTTTCATGCTATTGTACTACTCGAATCTTTCATCACTTGAAATGTCTGAATGAAGATCTGAAGAAAGGCAAAAGAAGGTGTGAATTAAACAAAGACAAGAAATTGAATATGTAGACCTACTCTCATTTTTCCAAAGTGTGGAAATATTATTGCACTGTATTTGCTGTGTCAAGAGCAGGGAGCTATGGGCTCACATGGTTTAGGGAGCTATGGGCTCACATGCACATGGTTTAGGGTGGGCTCACATTCACATGGTGATAGGGTCCTATGGTGATAGGGTCCTATGGTGATAGGGTAAAAACTTGAATGCTGTAACATTTGTCAAATCATTAAATGGTAGTGTCAACTGCCTTTCAGCTAGTTGTGTGATTAAGTATCTGTCATGATCATCTCATTCAGCCAGATGATATTGAATTTGTTTGACCAGTTTGGATTATTTGAGAAATTGTTCCTGCTGAAGAGGCTTTTTTCTTTTAATTTTTGTCTTGTTTCATTTTACAAGGCATATCTGTCACTTTATTTGGTCTGTGACATTACAGAAGTCTTTTGTCCATTGTGTTCTTTTGCTTAACAAGCCAATTTAGATTTTGACATCATAATTGCAATCCTGGTTTGCTGCTTTGAAAAAAAAAATCTCCAGACTTTTATAGTGCTGATATCAGTTTATTCCTGTGCTGGCCTGTCATGTCATAAGCCTATTAGCATAGCGTTCTGATTATTCCTGTGTCTTTGTAATGTTTGTGTTTTTGTGGATCTTCTTGGTCTATGGTGACCTATGCAAACCTGAAAGACGATTCACCACCACTGTATGATTGTTCTTTACTTTACTGTGTAAAGACACAGTAAAGTGTGTTTGATAGACATGAGAACTGCAACATTACTTATCCATGCTTTTATCATGAGCAAGCTTGATTACTGTAACTCACTGCTGCTTGGAATCCCTAAATGCACACTAGATCATTTTCAGAAAATGCAAAACAAAGCAGCTAGATTAATTATACGATCACATCCCTCAGTAACCATTGAGACTGTTATGGTTGCCCATAAAGGAAAGGGTTAGCTTCAAAGTCTTATGTTTCATTTTTAAATGTTTATGTGGACAAGCCCCAGACTATCTGTCAGAACTATGGAACAACATCAGTCTTGAAACAAAGGAAAACATCATGATTTTTATGAAAAAACTAAAAACCGAATTAATCAAACTGACATATTATTATATATATGATTTTTAAGTCAGGAATCATTAACATGAAGCAGTAATGAAAGCGTTTTTATTAACCTTGCATGGTTGGGTATGAAAGACTATTTTGGGTGAGTGGTGTGTATGACAGTGACCTGTTCTTGTAGGTGTAAAGATGTATTTCATGTGTAAATTATGCAGCACTATAGAGCACTTTTTTATGTGAATATTAAGTGAATATGTGCGTTAATTGATTATTATTATTATTATTATTATGAATGAATGAATGGTTCAGTTCATCATGCATATTTTTTTATTTAGCATTATAATGTATGTATACATATGTATGTATGTGTGTTTGTATGTGTGTCTCACTATGTAGGCTGTGTATGCACATTATATATGTGAGTGTGCAGGACCTATGTATGTAGGCTCTGTATGTGGGTTTATATTTGTATGTTGTTAGTCGTGTATACTACCAAAGAATTAATAATTTATTTTAGACGAAAGAAGAGCCCTGTTGCCTCATTTATTATCAAAGACCAAATGGTTGAGCTCATTACAAAAATAATCATAAATATTTAGGTGTCACCATTGCGGAAAAGCTTCATTGGCACCCACATACAAAAGAGGTATACAAGAAAGCAACGACTGTATTTACCGAGAAAACAAAGAAATACATTATAACACAGCATGACAGAAACCACATACAGCGTATAATTAGAAAAGCCCAAAAGATCCCTGGTGCAGATTTACCTTCTTTTTAATGAGCTCTTTTCCATCAAGTGTTGTTCAAAACTTGAGAATATTTTAAGTAATGGAAGCCATCCACATTTTCATTGTATGAAAGATCAGCATGCAGTGGAAGACTCCTGTCCATTAAAGCTCCTACAGAGAGGCACAAAAATTCTTTTATTCCTGTGGCTCTTCTTAATAATGACATACACTGAAACCTCGTTATACCGCCAGGTAAGGGGCAAACAGAAAAATGGCGGTATAACGAGAATGGCGGTACAACGAAAATACCATGTAGAACAAGGGAACTAACTAATTTACCAACATTAGACTGGCTAACATGTCTAAAATAATGCAGTTATCTCCCTTGTCTCTCCACTAGACATAAACCTTAACCTATCTCGCGCTTCTCTTTCACAGTCAGCGCGAGTCTTGGGTGTTTTTCTGCCATCAGGTAAACAAACCAACTTGAGTTGATTTTGAAACAATAGAGTTAAAATTAAATACAAGCAAGAACTGAGGATTGGAAGCGTATGTGTCAAGTTGACTACTACACATTACACATTCAGGTCGGAGAATCACACGAGCGCTAGGCCTACGTCATAGATCAATGTGTGCTGTTTGATACCCCGCGCATCATCTCGCGCGCGCTTACGTTCGTTCGCAAACTCTCTAGGCCTATTGAGCGAGAGGAGATTGAACTGTGACCCGCCTTTGCCACTGCATGCCCCATCAGTATGCCTATCAGGACTTCGCTTCCAAACAGCGAAGTGTAGTAGGATTGGTGTTTGAGTAACAAGCACAGACTGTGGCGCCAAGTGATGTTCCGTCTGTTAGCTGGATTTAGGTAGAGGTGGAGAGTGGGATGTGGGGAGTGGGGGTTAAATTTACGTTGGCGGTATAACGAGCAATATTTACTATACTCAAGTTATGCATGTGACAGTTAAACTGTTGGCGGATGGCGGATGGCGGTATAACGAGATTTTTAGTGACTTTGTATAGGTGTCAGATCCGTTCCACGGCGAAAAGCTGGCGGTATGCGGGAATGGCGGTATAACGGGTGGCTGTATAGCGAGGTTTCACTGTACATTGCTAGATCTATGTGTAAAGGTAAAAAATATTTTGGGTACCAGTATTTTTCTGCAAATGGTAAGACCATTAAGTTTTATTGCATGTGAATGACTATGACGACGTTCAGTGTATATGTATGGGGGACATAGTATTATGTGCTTATGCCTTGTGAGAGCTTGCAAGAGATTGAGTATGTATGTATGTGTGTGTGTATTAACAAAGTAAACATCTCCCCAAGGGGATCAATAGACATTATCTTATTGGTGTGATTTATGTAATATTGTAATTTGATTACAGCAACTGTAAAAACAATTTTCCTAATTGGATAACATCTTATCTCATTGAAATTGTCTTAACATGTTTAAAACCCTTGTTATTATTAAATAAAAGGTAGAATGCCTTGATATACAGGGTGTCCCAGAAGTCATGCACCATCCTGTACATGAGTAGTTTTCACCTATTTAATGATCAATAAAGGTTATTTCAATACTGCACCAGGATGGTGTGCGACTTCTGGAACACCCCATGTACTTAAATGTCTCACCAGTTTGAAATATCTTGTTATTGCATGCATTGAGTGTCTGAAACAGGTTGAAATTTCATTTTTTTTGTTATATTGAATTTATTATCTCAAAGGTTGTGTTTTGGCAAAAACAAAAGTTAAGCTACAGCTTTGTGAAAAGCGTTAGCTTAAGCCATTGTTTTTAAATTTTCACAACTTGTTTCTACAAAGATGTGCTTAGATGTAATTTGAGAGTCAGAGGCATTAACCCTCTAGTGCCCACTGGTCCATATTTGGCAACCCAACTTCAAGGGTCCAGTATGGAGTGGTCCAAATATGGCACGGATGTTTGAGTGCCCGGAGATCCAAATTTGACCCAAAATTTTTCACCTATTAAATATTGACATTGTTCAAAATCAATGTTTTATATGTATTTTTGGTGGCACTTGAAGTGTGTATGTGAATTTTCAGAATTTTCCTACCAGAATTTCTATGCCTGGGCACTACAGGGTTAAAGTCTTTATTTAACTTTTTTTTTGAGTCTTCTGATACCAATGTCATGTTCATCAGCTGTTAGTATAATTTTCTTTTGAGAATACAGACAAGATTTTTGTGGATTTTGTGGATACAAACAAATAAATCTGATATTAGGCCTACCTTGAACTCTGTTTTATTTATTGTGCGATAGATTATTGAATGGGTGTATTCTGTATTGCTGTCTCTTTTTGTGGCACGGAAGCACAGTTACTATGTGTAAACCAGAGGCTAGAGTGGAATTTATGTTCCCTTCTGATCATGGGATCCGTGGTTGCACACCAAAAATACAGTAGAACTCGCCATACTTGAACACAAGTTACTCTAATTCACGGATTCCTCGAACAATTTACATTGTCCCATTTATTATTTCCTTATTATTTGTGCACATATTCCTAGAATTACGCAGTACTCGATCAAAATACTGTGGTCCCTGGGAATTCGAGTTATCCGAGTTCTGCTGTAGTTTTTCTTACTTCATCGGTAGCTCAGAGATAGAGTGTTTGTAACTGGGAGCGAGAGGTCAGTGTTAGCCTGACTATAATCTTGGCAGTGGCCATGGCCATTTTGGTTGACAGTCAGTGGAACACTTCTTCCTTATCTTGAATTTTCTGTATTTCTCTGTGTCTTCTTCTTGCCCTTTGTAATCTTATTCTTATTCTAAAGACATAGGTTGCTATTTCTTCTTATAAAATCCCAGTCACAACACATTCAAATGAATCAGAACGAATGACAAATAAATCCAGGACACCCCCCCCCCTTCCCCCCCAAATGATCAGAGTATTCAAAAACTCAAGTAGACCTGGCAAAATATTAATAAGAATGGTTGGACAGACTTCTTGAATAGCTAGACTACCTGCCGAGCTGTAATTCTGCTACCATAACCATACCATTACGAGTTCTGCCAGGATCTTGATATCTATTTTTATGTGTGCTGGTTTCTAGATCTACGTAGGCTCTTCCATCAACATCTAAATCTGGTCTAAATCTGGTCTAGTTTAGATCTACTAAACTATCCGGTAGTTGGAAATAAAGAATGCAGTAAAACGAGATGAAGCATTTTTTTTAACATGGCATAACGCAGCGAGAGCCTCCAACTCTTCCAAAATCAAAACCTCTCGAACTCTAAACACATCCCAAACTCACACACGCCCTAGCGCTAATCGATAGGAAAAGGTAGTAAGCGTCCTTGGTTACTAGGCATGCCCAGACCAAACAAAATGGCGGCGTCTTCGCGAGGCGTCTCCCGTATGTGTGACGTCACGGCACAGCTTGCGCTATCTGTATTATTTATACTATAGTCTGTGGTCCGTTCTGCTGATGTCCCGTCCCAGATTTCAGCGATCTCAGTCGCCGCTTCGTTCCCCATTATGTCACCGCTCTTGGAACAAACAGCTGTAACTGTCTGTGGACATGTCAGGGTATACTCGCGTCACTCCACCGGGCATGCATGCAGCAGTAATGACTATACTATACTAATTATCGTGGAGTTAGTAAATGGTCATTTCAAAGAAATAACACAAGAATTAAGATGGTATACTTTGCCAACATTCTTAAACAAGAATCTCAATTTTAAAACAACATTTTGGCTCTACTATTATTTTTTTTTGCCCGGAACCACCCTTTAATCTGCAGATTTTAGTTAGCACACTTAAATGATAATAATCTCCTGTGAAAGTCTTTGCAATCTGCAACGCGCTGTCCAGAAAGCACATTTTTACGAGTGAACACTTCATGTCATTGTAAGTCTCAGTGCCAAAATAAGTTGAAGAATAACTTTACGAGCAAACAAGAGAATTTTAAGTCATTAGCATGATACTGTACACAATTTGCAACAACACTGTTGAAGGGCTAAAAAATTGAGATTTACAGTGAAACCTCGCTATACCGCCACCCGTTATACCGCCATTCCCGCATACCGCCAGCTTTTCGCCGTGGAACGGATCTGACACCTATACAAAGTCACTAAAAATCTCGTTATACCGCCATCCGCCATCCGCCAACAGTTTAACTGTTACATTCATAACTTGAGTATAGTAAATATTGCTCGTTATACCGCCAACGTAAATTTAACCCCCACTCCCCACCTCTACCTAAATCCAGCTAACAGACGGAACATCACTTGGCGCCACAGTCTGTGCTTGTTACTCAAACACCAATCCTACTACACACTCTTCGCTTTTTGGAAGCGAAGTCCTGATAGGCCTACTGATGGGGCATGCAGTGGGAAAGGCGGGTCACAGTTCAATCTCTTCTCGCTCAATAGGCCTAGAGAGTTTGCGAACGAATGTAAGCGCGCGCGAGGTGATGCTTCAACTGGTTCGCACCGGTCGCGGGGTACGATGCAAACAGCACACATTGATCTATGACGTAGGCCTAGCGCTCGTGTGATTCTCCGACCCGGATGTGTAATGTGTAGTAGTCAACTTCTTTTCTTATCATTCTCCAACTTGACACATACGCTTCCAATCCTTAGTTCTTGCTTGTTTTTAATTTTAACTCTATTGTTTTAAAATCAACTCAAGTCCTTAAACACAAAAAACAACAACAACAACAAAAAACAAATGAAAGCAATGTAAACTACAAAATGACAACGAAGGTTTATGTCTAGTGGAGAGATGAGGGAGATAACTGCATTACTTTAGACATGTTAGCCAGTCCAATGTTGGTAAATTACTTATTTCCCTTGTTCTACATGGTATTTTCGTTGTACCGCCATTCTCGTTATACCGCCATTTTTCTGTTTGCCCCTTACCTGGCGGTATAACGAGGTTTCAGTGTACAATTAGTCTACTCAAAGCGGCAGAAGGGCCCTTAAAGAGCGAGGAGATCTTGTGTCTGCAAGGTGTAAATATCTCAGGTAAGCTATTGTTTTAAGCGTCTAACTACAACATAACCATAATGACTTTGCCATTCTATTCTTCTTTTACCTAGACCGTTTGTTTTTTATGACAGGAATAACAACTTCGTCAATCTGGTCCGATTCCAGATATGCAGCTAAACCACATACACCAGTAGGAATGATCTGTGTTCGGGAATTTTGAGTTTAACGACCTGTAGGCACGATGATGACTACATTGCGCCATCATGTAAATGACAAAAATTCACAGTGTAATTGAAATATTGAGTTCAGTTGCCTGCCTGTTCATTTTTTGCTTCTTGTTACTATTTTATTCATGCAGTCGTGAATTTTTTTTTCTGTTCACTGTCTTACATTTTCAGCGATATTGAGTGAGATGCGAAATCGTGAGTTGGACTTTGTTTATATTGACGAAACATGGGTCAGCGTCAACCACATATCGTCAAAGGAATGGTCGAAAAGTGATGGATCGACAGGAAGAGCTACGCCTATTGGAAAAGGGCAGCGTATCATCGTGTTGCACGCTGGAGGCACAGATGGCTTTATACAGGACTGTGAGCTGATTTTCTCTTCTACTCACCTGGACGGTAGAGATTACCATTCAGAGATGAATACCGAAATATTTCAAGACTGGCTTGAAAATCGACTTTTAGTTCGACTACAAGCTCCAACATGTATTGTTATGGGCAATGCATTCTACCACTCAGTGGTTCACCCAGACACAAAAGCGCCCACATCTGCAACCACAAAAGCAGGCATGAAAAACTGGCTGGGGGCACAAGGCATTGTTTTTGATTCAACGATGAAGAAGCCGGAGTTGTATTCCCTAATCAAACGACACAAGCCTCCACCCATATACAAAATAGACTGCCTCATCCGAGAAAGTGGTCATGAGGTGTTGAGATATATCCATATCACTGTGACTTAAATCCCATCGAGCTGATATGGGCGCAAGTAAAATTAGTAAAAAATGATGTTGCAAGACTGAATCGGTTTTTCACGCTTAATGCGACACTCGACCTGACGGAACGTTGTAGACGGGTTGTCACTGCGAAAGACTGGGAAAACGCAGTGAACCACGTCGGAACGATTGAGGAGGAGTACAAGAAGAATGATAGGATCCCACCCCGCCTGCCACCAGTAGTTGTGCAGCTCGATTCATCTTCAAGCTCAAGTTATTCTTCTCTGAAGATGAATCTAAGACAGATATAAAGTAAACGTGTCTTTGTTTTACAGTGCTTTTGTTTTGATTTACTATTATGTGCTACTGCGTAATTTTACTGTGTGCGACGGAAGGAAGACAGATGGAGAGACTGCAAAAATAAGACAAAAGAAACCGACGAGTGAGAGAGAGACAGAGACAGAGAGAGAGAGAGAGAGAGAGAGAGAGAGAGAGAGAGAGAGAGA
>JAWQUT010000322.1:861101-875213 GCA_033807755.1 Ellobium chinense
TGGAACATAAGTGACGTCAGCGTTTTTGCCGCGGGCTTCTGCTGATCGGGGAAGGGGAATAATTCTGGACTTAAGGGCCAAACCCGGTAACTCTAGCTCTCTTTGTTGCGTCATATTACATACGCGCACGATAACAGAACGATGCTCTTTCTTCGCAAAATTGACTCGGTGGGCACCATAGATAATTTTTAAGGAGAAAAGGTATTGAAAAGTGGAAAATAATTTTGATGTGCGTGTCTTACTTTAAGGTTTCTCTTTACAGGATTCGAGGAAGCCATTATTTAGAGGACAAATTCAATTTAATTCAAGTTGAAAATGATAAAGATGAGTCAACCGTACGCGAGCGAGCGAGCACACTGGGGAGGTCACGAGGGCAGCCTCTTGTTTATTTACCGTCACAGTGCAACGGGCCAGTGTATGTATACACTGCTGCCGAGATGTTTAATTATCGATCGATTTTTCAGCCGAGCCCTCCCGCATTCTCTTCCCCCTACTGTCTTATTCTTATCAGTGGTGGTGTAATACACACGCCCTACTTATTGTGCTACTTATTGGCACTCGCAGTGTCCAGTTTTATTGCCTCTCTCTATACACGGCACCGTCTTGTTTGTTTTTCAAGCCGTCGGCGTTGTTTAGTACCACGCGGGGAAGACGCCAGGAGGTGATTTTGCCTCTGTGGCAGCGCTGAGCAGTTGGACTAATCAGAAATGGGCATTAATTACTTCGTCTTATGCAAGGATAATTAATAGACGCAAAGAAGGAAAAAAAACTATTATTTCTGTTTATTTCGACTAATAAATAATTGGACGTATCCGGTTTCGACATACATGGACTCGACTGTACATATTTATTTGGAAAGTATTTTGAAACGGCACCCCAGGATAAGTTAATGAGAGGTGTAAAACCTAATATAGCCAACAGTGAAAAATACATTGGCATCTTCATACCTTTAGCAACTTCGGTGTTGTTTTTTTTTCACTCCCGCAAACATTCTTTGTTCATGTAAATGATCGCGATCATCAGCTCTGACCAGTGATCTTCGTCTAGCGCCGCTCGAAGGTCTCCATCAGTCTACATCGCTTGGCGGTATAGGTGAGAGAGTGTAAACTTTCTCTCTTCGTGACCCCATTCGTCACCAGACTTAAATGATATATGTGCCGAATATAGATTATAATAAGGCTCTACTAATACTATGTACAACACTCTCGACAGTCTTGACCGTCTAACATGAGCAGTATAATGACTGTGAACATCACACATACTGGCGGCCCTGGAGAGATGCAGTTTTACAACTCAGTTTGACTTTCGAGGTCCTTCAAAAACTAACACCCTAATTCCGAAGTTCAGTCACTGCTATTCTTCTGCAAAGATGTCGTCATTATATCGAAATGGTGTCCTTTATGATATGCTTGTTTCATATTTTTGGATAAAGAAGGAGGTTCGATAGAGTCAAATCAGCTGAAAAGAGTGGGTGGAGTAAGAATCCAGCGTCCCGTATGTCGAAATTTTGTTGAAGAATAACATGCAGCAAGAGATTTCCATGTTGGAAAAAAGATTGGCAAATTAATCTAGTATTGTGTACTTAAAGGATCAGTTTTATAAACTTCTGAGGCGAGAGAAAAAGCCAAATCTTAAAATTATTTTAATTATTTTATCAAAACTTCGGCATTACTTAAAGAAAATATTTCACGAAAGTTTTTATAATTCAGTAAAACACATGGTTCCCTCCCATAGAACATTTTTATGACATTATTTCCCTTAATTGGAAGGAAGAGATAACGTTATTTTCATTTTTCTTCGCCTAGAACAGTTAATGTCTATCTGGTCTTATGTATGGAAATTGATCAAATGTAAGCTGGCATACAGAACGTCTCATGGTATTCAAAGAGTTAATACAATTTTATTTTGCAACAGCAACAAAAAAAGGTTATGCGTTTTATGATATGAATTACAGTGAGTTTTAAATAAGCTTTCATCCAGCAAAGTGGCAGTAAAGTTGACCGCATCTGACTTCGCTGTCAGAGTGCCTGTTACCCTGTTTCAGATTTTAGTCTGTCTGTGTTAGCCTAGCCTGTCTGTATGTTAACCAGTCTCTGTGTGTTGGTCTGTCGGTGATTCAGTTTGTTTGTGTGCAACACTGTCAGCTTCCTGATTAAACCTGGCTATGAATGATGGATCCAGCTGCTGCAATTTCAGTAGGAAGTCATGACGCTGGGCATCTGACCACTGTGAGAACCACTCTGAGAACAACTTGAGCTGACACTGGAAGATGCTGGGAGGTTTGTCATTAACTCCCAAGGTCTTCATGGAATCAAGCAAAGTGTCCGTATTATTTGGAGTCAGCCTGGAAAGAATGGAGAATGGATATCAACAACCTTTGATCCTCCTGAGGCCACGATTTAGAAAAGACAATAATTATAAAGTATTGTACACCAAATACTTCACTGAGCACAGTGTGTTCTTAGTCTGATGCACGATATAAACTTCAGAAGTTGCTAGTCAGCCATTCTGCCAGGGACCAGCCAGTCAGAGTACTGCAGATCAAATAATTTACTAAGGACTGTGCTCAAATTTTGATGTGATGAATTTCATAAGTTTCAAACGTTGCTAGTCAGTCATCCTGCAAAAGACCAACTAGTCACCCAGTCTAGTCTGACGACCAGACTAGGAAACCAGTTGACAGCCAGCATACAACAGCAGGATCTCACAAACTTGATTTTAAGAAGCACATCTACAATTTTGAATTGGTCATGGCTACTGAGAGCTGACTCTTGTCCGAGCTAAATCTCAGTAGTTAGCTTGATTCTTCAGAGTGAACTCTGCCATTCAGAGCTGCATGCCCTGTCCTCTTTATGTACTAGTTCGTGGGAGTTTTCCAAAAACAGAGAGAATTGGTTTTTATGGAAGAGTTGGGTATCCGATATCCTGGATCAACGCTAAGATGCGGTAATGGCCACTGATCCCTGATCATGCCAAGATGATGTATTGGACATCCAGGGGCGAAGGTTGACTTTCTCAACAGAGTAATCATAGTTGAACACAGGGGCGTAGCATCCATGTAATCTATGAATCTGAGATTACCGATATATTGTCGCATTTATCCAATATAATTTAACTAATCTGAAATGTTTTCTAAAATTTTCAAACATCACACTTATACTATTTCACCTACAAGCCTTTAACAGGCATTGACAATACGACCTTGTCACGGTTAGCTAGTTATATTCGCCGATAATCTGAAGGCCCATACACTGTTCCACAGATTCAGCGCTCCCATATGCACAGTGTATTGTATCGAGGGCTGTGTTACAAAAGAAACTATTTTTTAAAAAGTGGCCAGTAATCTGAGGGGAATCTAGATTACCCGCTGTGATGACTATTATTATTTTCTTTTTGTGCAAGAGCGGCGAGACTCTTTTCCCCTGAGCGGTTTCTTGGGGTTTTCTCAAGACTGCCAGACTTAGCTCTTTTGGAGCCAAATACCAGATTTTTGTATTTTTTTAAAAAAGCCATTGGTTCCCAGATACTGTATCTGACTGGCTCTTTGGCTCGTTTTTGGCTGCAGGGAGCTTTAGCTCAACACTGATTTTCCATGCAAGAAGTATTTATAGGTCTCAGAAACTGTATGGTATTTCAAGTGACAGGGCTTCTGTCGTAATTGGAACAATGAACATCTAATAAAGGACAATCCCAAAACTGCATCCATTTAACAGTCATTCCTTAGGCTCTAATGTATACAGAATGGTTGATGCCAATCATAATATCCATGCATATCCAGTAACAAGGCAGTTCGTAGTAATAGTTATGCGTAATCTTAATCCAAGTCGGCCATGTACGGCTTCAGACAGCTGGTTGGATGTAGGTGCTAGATTACAAAAAATATCACCCTCGCTACGCCCCTGGTTGAACATGATTGTCACTTATAGTCGCGCATGCGGTATGTCGAAAGTGCTTATAATACCCGTTCGTCGTAGAGTCACATTCGATGTTCACAGCTCAGCGACTCGCTTCCCCTCCCCCGTTTCCACCTCTGGGCAAATATCCAGGACTAAAACAAATGGGTAGGCCTATGTGGGTGATGCCATCATCAAACCTTGCCGGTTTTGAGAACAGGGGGCCAACTGAATTTTTTCCAAGCCCTTGGCTTTTGTCATTCAAGTTATATCCCGAGAAGAATTTATGTTTATTTAATAAGTTTGTTTGTATGTTTCATAAAGCCAGAAATCTCCCTTCATAAGAAAATAAATCTACCACAAGGTGCTTTCCCCAACCAAAGATTTTGTGAACCAGCTACATTGCACTATAAAACAGGCAACCTGGCAACACCATCACTGGGCTTGTGAATGGAGGTATGTGTGTGGCGTGACTGTTCATGTGACTTTCTGTAAGTGTGGATTCGTTTCTAAACTGTGCGATAAATAAAAGTGGTCATAAACTTGTGGCTTAAGGCAATCGTCAGCAACAGTGTTAATTATTGTCGAATAAAGAGGCCCTTGATAATAATGAATCTCACTAAATGCTATAAAATAGTGTCTCGTTTTACCAGTGTGTTATTTTTGTTCCGTATCACTTTAAACCGCAATATAGTGAAAGTACCACAAATCAAGCGGAAACCTTGATTAGCAGCACTTCTTGACCAGCCGATGAAATCTCCTCGCTTCCGTCGAGTTTTTTTGTGAGGCCACTCCACATTTGGCTGTAGGGGTGTCTAGGTTCTTCTTTATCCTTTTAATTAGTGAATAGAGCAGAGAAAACTTCAGAGGTATCAGGTTCTGAACGTGGGTCAAAGTAAGAAAGGACCTGACAAAGAGCAAATAAGTAGGATTCGGCGGTGTTCTTGTTAACTTGCCACGAAAGCCAAATTCGACCAACGGCATTTTTGGTTGGTAATCGGTGATTACATATATATGAAATCGATGGTGAGGAAAAACATCATTGTACGGCCAGGACACAGAGTTGGAAGGAGAAGATGAGATACTGTTATTTGCCACTTAAAGAGATGGTCGTGAACCGGGTGAGGAACACCAAAGTTTCAGAAAGGGGCGTCCTTTGGAAAAGTTTATCCTTTCCATCGATTAGGTTGCCTGAATTGGGCTCAGACCCATATCAATTGGAGGTTAAGAGAGTGGAGGAAAGTCATCTTCTCAGACGAGAAGCGATTTTGCGTGAATCCAGATAACGGCCGCATAAGGATTTGGAGAAAGGCAGGTTGACGTTATGCCGATGCCAGCATCATTGAAAGACCGATGGGAAGGTACTAATATTATGATGTGGGGTGCAATAGGCCTTACTGGGATATGGTGTAATAGCAGCCCATTACATCAACCAAGTCTTGCAGCCCCATGTACTGCCATATTTCCAGGCCAACCCAACCTGATTTTCCAGCCTTACTACACACAACAGAGTTACCCAGGCCTTTTTCCAGCGAAATGGAATAACTCGTTTGTCGCATCCATTCCGTTCACCGAAATTTAAATCCGATAGAACATTTTTGGGACCAGGTTCAAAGGGAGATAACTGGACTGAATCCAAGACCTCAAACCGCTGTGCAACTACAAGCAGCAATTCAGCAAGTGTGGCAGCAAGTTCCCCAACACTGGATCAATACCCTGGTGATGTCCATGTATCGCCGCTGTAGGACCGTGATTGACGCCCACGGAGGACATACGCATTACTGTATTAGGCTGTCATGACCTTCTTCTTATTTAAAATGAGTCGTTAATCTCATTATGTCTTTTTGTTAGTCATCTTTGTTCCTAAACTGTAATCTTAGCTAAAATGGAAAAATTCAACGTCAAATGCACCATATTATTATACATTTGCATTACTTTTGCCGGCGAGTTTATTTCGAGTCATCTTGTTGGCACTCCAGACGACCAATCAACCGAACACCGAACACATCAGAACTATTCTTCTGTTATTAACAGACATAGTCATACACTGACACCTCGTTATACCGCCAAGTAAGGGGCAAACAGAAAAATGGCGGTATAACGAGAACGGCGGTACAACGAAAATACCATGCAGAACAAGGGAAATAAGTAATTTACCAACATTGGACTGGCTAACATATCTAAAATAATGCAGTTATCTCCCTTATTTCTCCACTAGACATAATCCTTCACTTATCTCGCGCTTCTCTTTCACAGTCAGCGCGAGTCTTGAGCGTTTTTCTGCCATCGAGTAAACAAAACAACGTTAAGGACCTGAGTTGATTTTAAAACAATAGAGTTAAAATTAAAAACAAGCAAGAACTAAGGATTGGAAGCGTATGTGTCAAGTTGGAGAATGATAAGAAAAGAAGTTGACTACTACACATTACACATCCGGGTCGGAGAATCACACGAGCGCTAGGCCTACGTCATAGATCAATGTGTGCTGTTTGCATCGTACCCCGCGACCGGTGCGAACCAGTTGAAGCATCACCTCGCGCGCGCTTATGTTCGTTCGCAAACTCTCTAGGAGATTGAACTGTGACCCGCCTTTCCCACTGTATGCCCCATCAGTAGGCCTATCAGGACTTCTCTTCCAAAAAGCTAAGAGTGTGTAGTAGGATTGCTGTTTGAGTAACAAGCACAGACTGTGGCGCCAAGTGATGTTCCGTCTGTTAGCTGGATTTAGGTAGAGGTGGGGAGTGGGGAATGGGGATTAAATTTACGTTGGCGGTATAACGAGCAATATTTACTATAATCAAGTTATGAATGTAACAGTTAAACTGTTGGCGGATGGCGGTATAACGAGATTTTTAGTGGCTTTGTATAGGTGTCAGATCCGTTCCACGGCGAAAAGCTGGCGGTATGCGGAAATGGCGGTATAACGGGTGGCGGTATAGCGAGGTTTCACTGTAATTACAGACCAACCAAATTCTATAAATTACGCTAATTGCATGTACCCACCAGATGTCTGCCTTTATGTGGGATTGTGTCAATTTGTTAACCTTCGCTCACGGTGCACGATTTTGCATACCATGCCTAATTAATAAGAGAAAGCACTAGTCTATCTAGCTCATAGAGGCACACTAAAACTCTACACGCTCTGGCTACATCCCCTGTTTTCGATTTCTGTATACGATTTTGAAGGAAAAAAATATTTTGTATGCAATTATTTAAAGCAAAATACGAAAAATATGAAATAGCGTAGACAAATGAAGACAGGAAGCCTTACAAATTTGACGCACGTAGGTGCAACCGTTTCAGAGATTTTTGCAGAACCGTTGTCTCACAAACTGTGAATCGCACTATAGGAAAGTACTTTTAACAAGTTTATTTGTAAATATGCCCAGACCATTTCTGGTATAAATAAAGGCATACAACTGTTTTTAACAAATGACGGGACAGATGACAAAGTAATAGTTAAGAAGCACACCGATAAAGCATATTATAATGTCTACTTGGTATCCTCATTTATATTTATCTAGTATTTTCTTAGTATATATGGCCAGTGACTTAATACATTGCGCATTGTACTGATTGGTTATTGAAGAGTAATTTAGCTTTGAACATATTAGGTCTTGTGATAAATTTTTTGTCGACGTATTTCTTCCTTTCCAGATTAAATTTTGGACATTCGAATATGGCGTGAAATTCATCTCCAACAGCAGAGTTATTATTATTACAAAGAGTGCATTTACGCTCGTATATATATATAGGTATGTAACACGCGTTGTTCAGTGGGGTAGCTTTGAGAAGTCTAGGGGCCCCCTCCAAGGGTGTTCCCACCACCCAGCATCAATAAAGACACAACATCAGTCTATGTGCCGGTGCCACTTTATTGATTCACCGTTGGACATGCAGTTGATACAATGAAATGGTGAATTTGAAAGGATGAACTTGAAACAATCCCGATGAATTTGAAAGGATGAACTTGAAAGGCTGAATTTGAAACAATCCCCTCTGTGGGAAGAGATTTTATCTCGGGCCAGGAATGGCCTATGTCTCCCGAGGTTACACGTCGACCTTTAACTCAGAGTATTATTCGGATGGGTGCATTTTGTAGGTTTCTCTTACGTCTTCCTGCGGAAAGTCATCTGCCCTCATGTCTGTCACCATCTACTGTGGTTTTGTGAGTCCACACCAATCTCCCACCAAAACTATTAATATCACTAGGAAGAATGTGGGTGATTGGATGAAGAGCCAAAAACCAATAGAATGGACTGTTACATGGAGAATGTGCAGTCAGAAAATCTGCCTGGAGTGAATAAAGCTCATAAGTGAATAAAGCTCATAAGATAAGGGGAAGCAACTGAAGAATCGTGATAGCTGACTAACCAAAAGATGAGTTACCTACCCTAGATGGGTCCAAAGTAGAAGCAGGTTGCATAAATGAGGACAAAGTATAAAACAAGACAGACAGAGAGGGAAAAGGCTAGAGGGAACTATGAAAGACAGATGGGTCGATCTGTCACCCCCCTACAGGTAGGCCTACATTGTTCCATCTTCCTGTCTCTATTGGCATTTTGTGATTAGCTGTTCTAAATCTACAAATGAAGTGTCTTAAGTGTATAGGTAGGTCATCTAAATAGTTTTCGAATGTTAATTCCGACTTGATGCATCTATAAAAGGCAGCTCTCCCCGATTTTTCTATGCTGCTGTTCCAAAACTGGAGTGCTTGTGGTCTTTTAGCCTCCTGTCAAGTAGCTGGGTGATATATTTTATATTTAATGTTGATGTCTGCTGGAGCCAAATTTCTCGATAGCCAAGGATATTCAGAGTGTTTTCAATTTCTTAAACCGAGGTATTTGTGAGTTGCTTTTCATGTGATAGTCAAGAAGTACTTCGTACATTTTCTTAGATAATTTACAGTAGTTGCTTTCCCAGTGATAAGTTTTAACCAGTGCGTCAGCATTTTTCTATCGGTTTCCAGTTGCAGAGGATACCGCCCAGTCTCTCCCAATACCATTACCATATATGCAGGCGTGGACTTCTTTACACCGAGTACCTTTTTCACAAATTCAAGATGAATATTTTCTAATATTGTTACATCAGTGTGTCCCCATATCTCACATCCATACATTAAAATAGGTTTCACAAGAAGATCAAAAAGATGAAGTTGGCAGCTCACAGACAAATTCAGTGACCTACTTTTTGAAAGAACCCCATACATTGCTTTTCTTGCTTTATCTCTGTTTATCTTTTTCGCTTTTACAATTTTTTTATTCTGTGTAAAAGTTAGGCCCAAGTACTTGTATTCCGACATAATTTCTAATTTGACATTATTCATGTAAAATTCAGAGGGGCCTCTTTTTCTTCCAAAAAATCACAACTTTAGTTTTATCTGTATTTATCTGTAGCTTCCATCTTTCAAAATATGCAGCATATGCTTCTAGTGACTTTTTAAAAGTTTTTGGCATTGTTCGCAATGAGTATAGTGTCATCTGCATATACTAGGACCAGTAAGGATATAAAGATAAAGTCTGTCACATCATCTTGTTTTTCTAATTTGACTCCTTCGTCTATAAGAAAAGACTCCAAATCATTCAAATAAATACAAAACAGAAGACAAGATAAGTTCTCTCCTTGACGAATCCCTATACTTCAGGGCATTATAGCTCCACCGTAGACATCACCTGGAGACTCCAAACCATGGACTTTGACATATGACTTAGTTTGGGCATACACTAAATATACATTTTTAATGAAATTTCCATTTACTCCTGTTTGGAGAAGTTTGTTGAACAGCCCCTCTCTCTACACAGTGTCATAAGCACGGGCCAGGTCAATGAACGCGCAGTATATTGTTTTGTTTTTCTGCTTTGTTTTTCCGCTTAGCATATTCCAGCAAACCTCCCAAAACAAACAGTGAAATAGCCAGGTCTAAATCCTGCCTGATTCTCCTGGAGTAAACGTTCGCCTTCTAAGTAGCAAGACAGCCTATTATTCAGTATAGAGTGAACAATTTACTCATACAACTAAGTAAAGAAATGGGTCTGTAGTTAGCTGGGTCAGAGGCGGATCCTTTATTTTTGAAAATGGGGACGATAGCTCCAACTGCCCATTCCGTGTTTCACAATGACATTAAAAAGTTTAACGTGCAATGGTGTTAACAAGCTGCTCGAGGCTTTAACGTATTCATTCTTAATAAGGTCATCTCCTTCGGCCTTGCCGTTGCTAAGATCAGTTATGGCATCCCTTATTTCCTTTTCTGTGATGGCTGAGTTCCAGATAGAATTTTCGTTTCCGCCTTCGTTGAAATTTGCTTCTATCGGCGTTGACGTCTCCTCGCCTGAATTCACATGTTTAAAATGAGGGTACAAATTATCAAGGCTAGCTTTAATATGCGATTTATTTGTCGTTTTNTATTACTTTATTGGTCACATGGTCAACTGCATCTTGTTTAGCAGTTGTTACATTTTGCAACATATTCAATTCATCAGTGATACTTTCAATATAATTATTTCAATATTTAAAAGAAAGTCAGCCACCTGCGAGGCTCACTACTGCTATTTTTTTTCTTTATTTACTACTGTACTTTCCTGTATTGGCTTTTTTGACACAGTGAGTTACTGTGTTTTGTACCTGGTAGCTCGTGTCGCGGTCGAACTATAATTATAAGTTCTATGGGGCTGTGGATATCATATCACAAGGGGGAAACTCATGTACTTTTAAGTCAGGCGTCAAGATAGGTAGACTCTCAATGTTAGTAATTACTTAATCGACTACACTTGTGTTATTACAGGTTATTGCCCCTTTGCCTTTGTCTCTTCAACATTTTCCATTCAATATAATGTAATCAAGCAGTTTGCACATTTCTAGCAATCGATGCCCATACATATTAGGTCTATTCTTATCTTCGCTACTTCTTACAATTTGTAGCTCTGCATGTTTAATTACATCTTCAGTAGCCCTCGTGATGCACAAAGCTTCTGTGTCTTCATCATAGAAAAAGTCAGGTAAATTACTTGTTTTCGCATTAAAATCCCCGATTAGGTACACACATTCTGAAGATGGAAAATGTTCCTGTATCTCATCTGCAATTTCGTCAACTGCGTCTTCAGATGAAAACTGTCAAAATACAATGCTCTCTTTGTTCTTTTATACGTATTCGTATATAAACGTATTCGTATATAATCATATAATTCATCTCCTTGAATGTAATTAGCACAGATTGTATCATTTCATTTATTAAGTTATTTTCATCACTGCCATATGTACAGTACTAATAGTCATGGTATTTTCATGCATGGTCAGGGAAATTACTAGTCGTAATCCAATGGGATTTTAATTAATGGTTAGTCTATCTCCGTCAAAGAGAAAATTTTAACAAGATCACCCTTTTCAAGCCTTCATTTTGCGAGTCTTGAAACTGAAAAAGGCTCTTCTGAGTGGGGATCAATTATGACTGAGTAGCAGTAGAAAAATAAAATGAAGAGCAAACTTTTCAAGTTTGGAATATCAGGGATGACTTACTGACCTGTCTCTTTCTCAAATTTTACTTCCCTACTAATCATTCAAGTTTGACACATGCTTTTAGCGTATTTCATCTCTTGTCATCTCATTAAATGTTATAAAGCTCAACACAGCCTACTCAGTAGAGAATGCACTGTTACAGTTTACAGTTTACTCTGCTGCAGTTATTCCTAGTCACGACATTTTTCCTTGCTTTTATTCCCTACATTGGCAAAACCAGTCTTGCTTGTGCGGTCTGCAAGCTACTAATGATAGATGGCCTTCCAGGTTTTTTTTTTCCTCTATGAAACACATGTTTCCTGGAACTGGCTATCATAGGCCTAGAAAGCCATACTGTTTCTAAACTTTAGCCGATGTAGACAACCCGTAGTTAGTACTATAGTCTGTCCAAGAATACAGCACTGGGTGGAAGAATATCGCCACTCTAATGATTCGCGGGAAAATATTTTCAAAAATATGAAATCAATAGCAAAATGCTCAACTCACCTTAAAATAGCATCCAAATCCAATGAGAAAAATAATGTCATTAATATTTATTTGCTTCGAATTCCAGTCCGAACAGCCTAGGCTCTTGGATTTAAAAGTTTCTCACTTGAAATTTTGTGTTCTCTCCCGCCGGGTTCTTGGGATCGCGACGTCTTTTAAGGCCAATGCTATTGATTTTTGTCTTACGTGTAGATCTAGATCTATCATGAAGCCTGATGACAATGGGTTAAAAGCTCAGCGTTTTTAAAGAAAATTCTCCAATATCAATCAAGTTAGACGAAATTGTAATACAACTGTCCTTCAGAATACAAATGAGATGCTGGACCAAAGATTAAGGACTGAAATTTTTTTTTAAAATTGCAACAATTACCACTCTCCATGTCGGCACTAGAAATTCGTGATCCAAATGTTCGATTTAGCACAAATAATAATTATTTCATGGTCTCAGAAGTGTGACAAGGTGTTACAATTCTTTTAAAATATCAATAATTTAGGCTTTTGATCTCTGCCACAAATTATGAAAATCAAATGTGTATTACATCTTGACCTAAAGAAGGTTACCGGGTACCACTGAAAACAATGGCGCCTTCCTGAAAATGCCGTAAGCGACACATCATGCGAAAACCGGAAAAGCGCATAGTGGCGGCCTTAAAATTTGGGAAAACCGCCGTTGCAGTTCATCGGGGAGGTGCCAAGGGGATCAGCTGTCAGCAAATTTTGCATAGTTTTGACCCATAATCCTGTTTTTTGTGGGGTCAAAGTTGAGCAATATTTGGTCGTAAGAAAAAGAGAGCGAATTCTTTACTATGATCCGTTTTTGTTCTGAACTTTCTTTTATTCACACGATAGCGACGAAAACTACATGCGGGAACAAAGTTCGTATCGGCGGAGACCAGATATCTGTTACTTTTTTTATTTAACACCAAAACTAACGAGACTGGGTCGTTTTGTTTACTCTCTCCATTCATAGAACACTATCGATATTAAAACCTTTCACTATACTTTTTAAAAAAATTTCTTCGGTTTGCTCTGATAAATCTTGGTCAAATTTTGCATAGTCACCTCTCTCAATTTGCTTTAACTAGTAGAAGTTATTTTTTCACATTGATAGAGTTTGAAATTAAAAAAAAAAAAGTTTAAAAACTCGACCGACACGACATGGTGAAAATAAAATTGCTTACAGTTTCACGGAATATGACGTGCTGACATGTAGCTTTCGTTGACGCAAACAATATTACTGATGTGGATAAACGCCGTGCATATTTCCAGCGAGACGTAATACCTCACTCAAGAAAGAACTGTTTTCCATTCGTGTTTTATGCTATTCAGTAATTTTTAATTCATGTTTACATAGCGCCCAGATTATTTTGTACCTATAATATTTGAATTTTTCAGCCCAACTAAGATGCTTTTTTCTTCTCCAATCTTTGTAAATAACATTAAAATGAAGCTCAACGTCGCAAAATATCAGGACGGTCCTAATTGCTGTAAATAAGCTGCTACGCAAACAAGTACGTGAGCTTTGTATAATGGTTTACGCCATCTGTCAAACAAAAAAAAAACGCGTTGCATTTATCAGAAATATTTGGATTTGCTCATATGGTAACCTTGTTTACATCTTTCGTACATGCAAACTTTCTTGATATGGATAAATGCAATGCCTGTTTCAAATCGGGTGTTAAACTGTCTACGTGGTCTAGACCTCTTGAATCTTTCTGACATGGCTGGCTCCATTATCCGATCATCTGGAGATGTGAACTCAGTATTTGTTAAAAGTTGAAATCTGTGTTGTGACGGGCAACATCACTCCTCAATTGGGCCCAGATGAGTTCTAGTCTATAGACTTAAAGTGCGACTAAAGTACTTTTATGGTGTAGTGCACGGAATCCTGTGAAATTACTATTTTAACATGCATCAGTGATTCAAACTTCCTACTGACCATCTCAAACCCATCAAATCTAACGCGTTTCGAAGAAATCACAAAGAATAACACATGCCCATGCCCTCCTGTGTTAGCGTCACCGCTGCTCGCCTCGCCAGAAATACGTGACGTCACCAACACCGGTGTACACGCCTCAAGGCTATTACGCGTCGGGCTCAAGGCTATTACGCGTAGCGCTGCACTCAGTAGGGCTCGCTCCCACGTGGAAACAATGGGTTATTGTTGTGCGGTAAACTGTAAATCTAGAGATGGATCCACAGAAGACACCGTACAGCACGT